>OVBB01000135.1:0-44927 GCA_900406415.1 Isatis lusitanica
GAAAGCAGTAAGCATTCACTTTAAGTGTAACTAATAGAAAAACACAAAAATTAATATTTTGACACATAATAACAAGGGCACAAGAAACTTTGGTCGCATACAAATTTTGAATATCAAAAATCCAGCTAACTAAATTTCTTTCTTTCTCTTTATTACACATCTAAAAATTATTATCTCGATGAGAAAGGTAAAAAGATTAATATATATATATAAGGATGGGTAATTATATTTTGGAACAAGTTACTTATTAAGTATTTGCACTCAATCGTTAAATAATATAGTAGATTTTTCTGTTGAACTTTTTATACTTTATAAACCGTATAATTGCTGTATATACAACCGAGACTCACGTCTGATGGTGATAGATACAATATGTTCTAGTGTTAGCGTATCAATGGGTGATGGGTGAACATCGAGATTTTGGTCCCACTAAGTGCTGGACCAATGAGAGGCCTCCATCTATTATACCACTATCGAAAGCGACAGTACACGTGGAGCCTCGCACGCCAATAGAACCCTACTTCAACCACACAAACAGTACAACAAGTATCAATCAATTCTTTGTATTATATACTAATAAATCAATATTATGTCAGATACCACCTCTGATTCGTCTCTAGTCTCTAGAATGCTATAATTCGTATTAGTTTGATTTTACTTTTGTTTAAATCTTTCGTACGTGATAGAGTATAGTTTAGCTTATTTTTATCCTCAAAAGATGTAGTTTAGTCGAAAGTCCAATAGAAAGTCGGAAAAACAGTTAAGCAGGTTGGATATAAACTTCAAAATTTTCTGTTTCTTTTACCAAAAGAATCAAGACCACTGTACCTTCTTCCTGGATTTTCGCAAAAAGTTAGACAAATCACAAGACTCGTAAGTGTTCCTAGATAAGCATAATGTATTGATCGGTGATATGCCAACTGATAAAAATTATTCGTGACTCTACACTATTTAAATTACTATTCAAAAATATCACAAAACCATAATTGATGTTTGATCGTTCTGTTATATTTTGTGGTTATGCATATATAAAACCAAACTAATTATGCCAACGAGCTAGTGTTATTCAAGATAGATAATTTTGTTTTCTAAAATAAAATAGATAATATATAGCCTTCGATCTTAACTATGATAAATATTAGTATTATGGATTTTTTTTTTGCCAGGTTGTATTTATTTGTTAGAAAAAAGATATCTTCCAAAAGTNGGCCTTCGATCTTAACTATGATAAATATTATTATGGAAATTTTTTTGCCAGGTTGTATTTATTTGTTAGAAAAAAGATATCTTCCAAAAGTACATCTTCTCAAATGAAAAAAAAAATCATTGCAGAAACTCAAGAAACTTTAACCTCGATTAGTCACAAATAGTATCCTGTCAAAATTATTCGTTTTATATCAATGAAACATGTAAGTAGTTCGAAATCTTTATATTGGTTAGGTATTTCAAAATTTGAGTGTCTTCAGCAATCAACATACAGGTGAAAAGTATAATAAAAAAAACATACAGGTGAAAGGTTCTCATTCGTTCACTCTTCTACCAAAAATTGCATCGCACTCGAGAAGCTGTTTCAATACACGCGAGCACAAAAGACTTGACATTAACGTACGGCCCGATTTAAAGCTCACTGTAACACGTGAACGACCAAACCAATCAACGGATCCTAGATAATGATGACGTGGGCTTTGTCGGAAAGAAATGTGGAGACGGTGATTGGTTCCTGTCTTTCTCTTATCTTTCTCTTATCAAATGCCAAGTGTANAAACCAATCAACGGATCCTAGATAATGATGACGTGGGCTTTGTCGGAAAGAAATGTGGAGACTGTGATTGGTTCCTGTCTTTCTCTTATCTTTCTCTTATCAAATGCCAAGTGTATGCTTGATCTGAGTGTGAATGTTACAACTTTATTTATTCTCCCTCCTCATTAGAAGAACTTTTGGCTTTTTCTTTTTTAGTTTGTCAACCTTTCTGTCAGCCAATGAGCCTTCTCCACATGCAGAAATAAGCAGAGCCCACGAAGAGATTGCTTTACAAGTACATAATTTAACTATAATCATTATATATCGTTAAAACACCGTTCGGCTAACTTTTATATGCGTAAATCTGCACATATAAGCGTGCGTATATATATGCAGAGTGTACCGTCTATCTATATATAAATGTTTTTGGTATAGATAATCTGAACGATTCAAAATACACATATAACGTTTATAGTTTTTCATGCACTAAGAACGAATGAAAATACAATATGGATATCAATTATAGAAAAGTACACGTTAAATGAAGCTCAAACTATAGATTTTCAACCTAGAGAAAAAAGAAATGGAAAACCTGGTGCTATAATATTTTGTATATATATTATGTATAAAGTATGCAGATGCAGATGCAGATGGCTTTGTTGGATGTATAGATAAGAAAACGATGGAGTCTGAATGCATATTAAGGAGCTGCAAGAAGNATGCTTGATCTGAGTGTGAATGTTACAACTTTATTTATTCTCCCTCCTCATTAGAAGAACTTTTGGCTTTTTCTTTTTAAGTTTGTCAACCTTTCTCTCAGCCAATGAGCCTTCTCCACATGCAGAAATAAGCAGAGCCCACGAAGAGATTGCTTTACAAGTACATAATTTAACCATAATCATTATATATCGTTAAAACACCATTCGGCTAACTTTTATATGCGTAAATCTGCACATATAAGCGTGCGTATATATGCAGAGTGTACTGTCTATCTATATATAAATGTTTTTGGTATAGATAATCTGAACGATTCAAAATACACATATAATGTTTATAGTTTTTCATGCACTAAGAACGAATGAGAATACAATATGAATATCAATTATAGAAAAGTACACGTTAAATGAAGCTCAAAACTATAGATTTTCAACCTAGTGAAAAAAGAAATGGAAAACCTGGTGCTATAATATTTTGTTCATATGTTATGCATAAAGTATGCAGATGCAGATACAGATGGCTTTGTTGGATATATAGATAAGAAAACGATGGAGTCTGAATGCATATTAAGGAGCTGCAAGAAGCCTGATTAAGAATTTAACATGGTGCTGATTACAAGTCATTTACAAACATATGAAGTTCCAAACGTATATAGAAAGAGGTCAAAATGCAAAGCCGTAAACATATAGTGATATACTTATAAAAAATAGGCTGAATATGAGTATTCCAATAGCGACGAGACAAGTGCACGTCACAAGGACATAAAAAATATAGAGCATGTTGTACTTAAATCTTNATATATAGAAAGATGTCAAAATGCAAAGCCGTAAACATATAGTAATATACTTATTAAAAAATAGGCTGAATATGAGTGTTCCAATAGCGAGGAGACGAGTGCACGTCACAAGGACATAAAAAATATAGAGCATGTTGTACTTAAATCTTAAATGATACAGCCTTACATATGTACGTATATGCAATTGAATGTATGTAAGTGTTTTTGTGTGTGTGTGTAACGTGGGAAATTCAAACGCTCAGTGAAATAATTTAATTCCAAGTATAATGGGGTCCCCGTATACTTCATGTGTTCTAAACTTCTATCTCTCAACCAATCGAAATCTGTAACATATTTCTTAGCTGAATATCAAATGCACTTTACAATATGATTTAAATCTTATCATATAAATCCATTTTTTCACAATAAATCCAGTTATTCTTTAAAATATACGATAAATATGAAATAACTGGTAATATCTTAAAACACATAGATCTGTTATATTTATCGATCTAAAATAAAAATAAAAGCCAAATTTCACACGAAACCATAATAGCATCTTTTTATTTAATCTTTGCCAATAAGCATTTGCATTATTACCGCATGTTCTATATATTTAAGCATTCTTAGCTTCTCCATGCTTCTCAACATTGTGGTCTCTTGATTCCTTCATCAACCTTCTTATATATATATTCTTATATGCTTAATAAAGTTGCTATAAGATGATTAAAAGGCTGTGATTAGTCACATGCTTAAATCACATAGCTTAACCTTATCATTCTTACCAGGCAGCAATCAGCATNTCTCTCAACCAATATCTATTAGTGTATCTATACAAAATCGAAATCTGTAACATATTTCTTAGCTGGATATCAAATACACTTTAGAGTATGATTTAAATCTTATCATATAAACCTACTTTTTCACAATAATCCAATTATTCTTTAAAATATACGATAAATATGAAATAACTGGTAGTATCTTAAAACACACAGATCTGTTAGATTTATCGATCTAAAATAAAAATAAAAGCCAAATTTCATACGAAACCATAATAGCATCTTTATATTTAATCTTTGCCAATAAGCATTTGCATTATTACGGCATGTTCTATATATTTAAGCATTCTCTCCATGCTTCTCAACATCGTGGTCGCTTGTTTCCTTCATCAACCTTCTTATATGCTTAAACAAAGTTGCTAAGGTGATTAAAAGGCTGTGATTAGTCACACGCTTAAATCACATAGCTTAACCTTATCATTCTTACCAGGCAGCAATCAGCATCAAAGCCAGAGAGTCAGAGCAGCTGTTGTGTCTAGCCTCCATGCAAATCCACCAAACTCCATTTTCCACACATCACACGGCACCGTTTTGGCGTACTTTGTCCCCTGCCACGTGTACTGCATCCTCACCCTACACGTGAAAGCTCGGTAGCTACAATACATCGCCACCGTCGACTCCTCCGCCACCAACCGCACCATAACATCCGGCAACGACAACGATGACCAATCTTCACCGGAAACATTTCTCCGGTAAGCCTCATTTACCCAAACCACGTGGTTCGAGGCATCCGATACGAACGCTGGACACGTGTCCCTACCTAGATTATCCACCATCTCAACGTCCGTACACTTCAACGCATGCGAACTCGAACTTCCGTCACATACGCCTGTGACGGACTGTACCGTCACCCAAGTCTCCACCTCCGCCGTGACGCCACCGTTAAACCTGTCACACGTGTTGGTTTCTCGTGTATCGACTCCGATTATCGTATTCACCGACGGATCGAGACTATCCTGATCCACCGGCGTGTATTCGCCTGAGAGATCGGATTTTTCGGGCATGAGTTGCAGCGTCACGACTTCAGTTTGTTCCGGATCATTAGACACGTCAGATCTGCTCTTTCCTCGACACGTGGTTTTATTATTCTTTGAAACCCTAACGTACTTTCGTTTGGTTCGTTTGCTCATACCGTATGAGTTGTTGAGCTTGTCTCCTGCAGCGCATGGCTGACCAGTTGTCGGTTTTGGAGCGATCGGACGGTACCGGAGCATGAGACTGTCGACGGAAACCTTATCCTGCGCCTTACTGGCGTATCTTAGCGTTCCTAACCACTCATCTTGATCCATTATCTCTCTCTTCTCAAACACTCCCTCTTTCTCTCTCTCTTCTACACTCTCACTCTTTCTCTCTCTCTCTCTCTATAGTCTTTCTGTGTGTCTCTCTCCGGTGAGCCGAAAAGATTATCATTCGGGCAAATGAGGAGGAATTGTAATTCGCCACGTGGCTTAGGGTTAGCGTAAGATACAGTTAAATCATTGGATGGTTCCTGTGCGTCCCCTATATATACATGTCATCTTTTGCACCATATTTATGTCTCTTTTGCTTCTTCAAATTTTGTTTACTCTGTATTTGTATTTTGACAACGATTTAAAAGAACTACGTGCGAGTTCTAGCTAGGTTTCGATCAGACAAGTTTTGTTAACGTTCCTACAATTGCAATCCGTTTATTATCGTGCAATTTATTATAAATTTTACTGTTAAAATATCATGTAAATCAATCATACATATGTTACGATCAGTAACGCTGTAACGCCACACAGACACACAGGTATGTATCTATACACGTGACTATAATTGTATATAAGAAATACATCTATGTACAAGACTTTTATGCGGGTTGTTTTTTTGCGTATGTGAGATTTATATGTTTGCTTTTATCTAGCTAAAACCTTGACGAAGAAATTAAAATTTGATAGTTATATAACATATTCATCTTGTATATATTGATGGCATTAGTTAATTTATACCATATATAAAGCTGGTTCGACTTAAAAACAATAAACATAGAATGCAAGTGAATAGGAAATTCGTTTGAGATGCATTTACAAGTTGTAAACTACTGAATTATAAAGATTCACATTTGAACAAGAATATATTTTTTTCTTTTTACGACGTAGCATATCGCGCATAGGCCATACAAAACTTACGGTTTAATCCGGATTGCAAAACAATGGCGATTACTAGTATTAGATTACTATTAGAGTATTATAAAATTCGGGTCACTTAGCTTTTATATTAAAATTTTATCAGCAGATTTTTTTTTTGATACGATTATATATGGGCAAACACATAGTAGTATTTATTTGAGGGGCCATAGACGAAGAGACACACACGTTTGTTAGATAGAAGAAATGTGAATGTGTATGATTTTACCCATATTGATGCATACACATTGGTTCATATGATAAAACTAACGGTATTGGTTATCCAAGTCCTCCAATAATTTTGGTATATTTCCCATTTGTTTATTCTTTTTTCTAAATCTGAGATTTATATATTATATTAATGCGTGGGTCCTACTAAAAACAAAATATGCTGGTTTACCTTATTTGAGGATTCTTACTGGTCCACGTAATTTCCGACCAATCAAATTGCATTATGTGTCCTCCATTCTCAGTTGAAAAAGCTGTCATGTCATGACTCATCGCACATTTTTTGTTTAGTAAAAACTCATCGCACATTTGAAAATATATACATACATCTTCTTTTGTATTCATATTTCATACCATATGCATGCGGCATGCCTACATGCTACAGCCTACATAATCGAGCAAAGGAGCAAGAAATGTTCATGACAACAATATTTGCATATTTTCAGATGTGACAATTATTTTTGATCGTTTTTTTGGAAAAAAAATAGTCTTTGGTTTTTGTTTTGCATATTTCAAGATTTCTGACATGTAATTTCGTTAAAAAAATAGTTCCATAAATATATAATTACAATTACGTGAAAAATAAGTCACTGATCAAACAATTAGCAAACCAAACCGATATTAACATTTTTTATGAACCTTAATCATTAGACATTTTCTTTTGTTCTCCTAATGGGACAATATTAAAGATCTACAAAAAAACCAAACCCATATAAACCTAACTTATAATTTTTTATTGGCTTATTTTGGGTTAGTAATCTATAATATTTTTAGTTGAAAATTAAATCATAGATCAATGTTTTTAAATCTATAAAATTCATGAATAGATGAATTAAAATTAATTTTTTTTTTCAAAAATGATGTCTAACGATCATTAAAAGATGATTACGAATTTAAAGCCTAAATAAAATGAAGAGGAAAACACATAAATTAGTAATAAATCATGAATGAAAAAATAACAAATAATGCATCATATCAACAATAGTTGATTATTTTCATTGCTATTTTGATCATCTACAAAAATATACAATGAAATCGTAATCAAAATATACAAAAAACAATTTATTTTACTCAATATATTATATACATTTAAAAAAGAAAATTTGAAATTCATTAAACATTTTATAACAGTACCAGTTCAATCAGTATTATTGGGTTAGATTAATTAAGTTGGCGTTGGCCCATAGGCCCAAAAAGAACTGTCGTGTGTTTAGCAGCCGCTGTGTCATCGTGGAACTCTCATTTTCTCTCGTTTCTCTTTTACTTCTTCGTTCCTCGATCGTCTCCGTCGCCGATCTCGTTACTTCATTTCCCGGTGAGATTCTCTCTGTAGGTATATTCCATATATCGAATCCTTCGATGTATGATTTGACATTTGATTGGTAGCTTTATATTTATATAATATATATATATATATCGACGGATCTGTATGTAGACTAGGATTTCTAGGGCTTGTTCACTTGTGTTTATTCATATTTGTTTGTAGTGCAATCGCTTTATCAGTGCTTCATTATTCTGTTTTGATTCAGTTTCGTTGTTCTCCAGCGAGTTGATTTGGTACAAAGCGTTAATCAAATGGTTGGAGGAGTTATCCAGCAAATTCTCAGGAGGAAGCTTCACTCCCAATCAGTTGTGAGATTCTTGTTCAGTCTCAATTAACCTTTTCTTTTTGATAATTCGATTTTGATTTGTGTAAGTGCGATTTTAGCTTGGGATCTGTTTTAATAGACAATCCTCGAGATTCCCTTGGTATTTGTTTGGGTACTGTGCGTAACGCTTCGTATTTTATGAGATTCGCATTAGCTAATGAGCGATAAAGAATCAGCTCTTGAATCGTGTAAATTTTCAGTTTCTGGAATGTTAAGACACGAGACAATGATTTGTCTCCTTTCCTGTTAAAAAATAGATTTGTTTTAACAAGACAGGGTCTCTTCATTTGTGCTTACCTTCTGCTTCAATGTGTAACCTAAGTAGATGGATGATTTGCAGTCTTTTGAAAGGGCATTTTTTTTTGTATATAACTGATTTGGTTTGCCGATGACTTTTCTCTTAGGACTGGTTTTGTGTTATTCCTGCAGGCAACTCCGGTCCTGTCGTGGTTTTCTTCGAAGAAAGCTCATGAGGATGCTGGGTCCTCTGGTGTAAGAGCACTTGCCCTCTTGGGTGCTGGAGTTACAGGGCTACTGAGTTTTTCCACAGTAGCATCTGCTGATGAGGCCGAACACGGATTGGCGTGTCCAGACTACCCTTGGCCTCATGATGGCATTCTCAGCTCATATGACCATGCTTCGTGAGTGTTTTTTCTACATATTATCACCACTCTCTTCTCTTCTCGTCTGGTGGTAGCATCCTTCTAGTATGTTGTCATAGATTGTTTTGCTTTTATAAGCTAAAGTGCTTATCCTGTTACCTTATATATTTAGTCTGTGAAACTTGAGCTAAAAGTTTTTTTTACTGTTTTAATACTGTGTTAGCTGACGAAGGTTTGATTTTGTATGAGCAGGATCCGTCGTGGGCATCAAGTTTATCAGCAAGTCTGTGCTTCTTGCCATTCAATGTCTCTGATCTCATACCGTGATTTGGTGGGTGTCGCCTACACAGAGGAAGAGGCAAAGGCAATGGCAGCTGAAATCGAGGTAGTTGATGGACCTAATGATGAGGGTGAGATGTTCACCCGTCCTGGTAAACTCAGTGACCGCTTGCCTCAACCATATTCCAATGAATCAGCTGCAAGGTTTGCTAATGGTGGAGCTTATCCTCCTGATCTAAGTCTTATCACTAAGGTTTGTTGCTGTTTTATTTAAACTGAATATCTGTAGCAAATTTGTGTTCGGTGATCTAAGTGATTTCAATGTTCTGCCTTCCAGGCACGTCACAACGGTCAAAACTACGTCTTTGCTCTTCTGACGGGTTACCGTGATCCTCCTGCTGGCATTTCGGTAATTTATTATCAAAGTTTAGACATCAAACTTCTTCGAATTCAAATTTGCTGGTTTTTGAAGAATCCATGATGATTTTGCAGATAAGAGAGGGGTTACACTACAATCCTTATTTCCCTGGGGGAGCAATTGCTATGCCGAAAATGCTCAACGACGAAGCTGTTGAGTATGAAGATGGTGTCCCCGCCACAGAGGCACAGGTTAGCTTTCCTCTGTTTAAAATATTAAAAAAAAACACACGAATCTTTGGGCTTAATGGACAGCCTTGCTCAGTGTCATGGTATTGACTTTACCTTTTGTCAATTCCGGCGCAGATGGGTAAAGATGTTGTGTCATTCTTGTCGTGGGCAGCTGAGCCAGAAATGGAAGAGAGGAAATTGGTAGGTTTATCTTCCTTTTTTTCTTTCTCCAGTGCATCTTTTTGCAGTATGGTTAGTGTGGCAAATTTTCAGGCAACAGTTACTAGATTTTTTCGTTGATGATCAGACTGGGTGATTTAAAGACCGAATTGTTGTTCTTGTACCAAATGTGCTTGTGCCACTAAGACATACATCTAGATTTGCTTTTAACACGGTTTGAGTCATATTTAAGACCCTTGAACTCAGCTTCTAAAGCGATACAATGACCAGCTCTTGTATGTTACATGGTGATTAACGTTGGGTTGTTGACTTGTTGTCATTATTTGCAGATGGGTTTCAAATGGATATTCCTACTATCTCTCGCTCTGCTCCAAGCAGCGTACTACAGGAGACTGAAATGGTCGGTTCTCAAGTCCCGCAAACTGGTTCTCGACGTGGTGAACTAAAGCACCGCTTAGTAAGCTTTTGCAGTGCCTCCACACAGTCGTTTTTTCCAACAATGGATGTTTAAAAAAAGGGGAAGAGCCTTTTCTCTGGGTAATAACGTATCTCCATTTTTCTGTGTCATAAAATCCTTTAACGGGACCCGTTCTCGCCGGGAGGTGGAAAGACCTCTCATTCATGTTTTTCTTTTTCCTTTTGAGTATCTCTCTAGAGAGTTTTATGAGGATAATAACGAAAAAAAATTTCCGCCTCATAATCAAACATGATTTTGAGATTATACATTTTGTCTTGTTCCTACTTCAAGACCACTACGGTTCATCTTTCTGGTTTGTTTCAATAAAGGATATCTTTCTACTCAGTTTCCTGATTTATTCTTCACTTCTACTCCTTTTTCTCTGACTTTGATGTGTCACATGTGGAAATAGTCAGAAGGGAGAGTTATAAAAAGCAAACCAACAAAAGCTCAATACATAATTTATATGGATATAATCGCAAAAAAGGTAATTGTAACAGACAAAATTACAAAGCAGTATACTGAAAAGCTTTTACAAATGATTTTCCCCAATCGCCCCCGGTAAATAAATAATCGACATAGCTGGCTTCATGCTTATTCTCCTCTGATATAAAATATCACCTAATGAACTCCAATTTTATATATCCTATGATCAGTGTAACAATGGTAAGGGTATTGCTCTCACCATTACGATCTTCCTTTTTGCCTTATGATCAAACTCTCACCGGCTTTTGCAGAACAGCCGAGAGATACACTTGTGCATCAGCCTTCTCTCCGATCACCCATTTTAGCTTCTTATACCCAAACCTCTCGATCAGACGTGTAAGATTTTTCTTCTTTTCTTCGCTAGCGCAGTGGAAATTATCCAACCAGAACAACCCACCGGGTTTCAAAACCCGATCAAGATCGAACATCAAGAACTCTAGCTTCTCCGGTTTACCCTCAACATCTAATCCGCTAGAACCGTGGATGAGGTCGAACACATTGTCGTGGAAAGGGAACCTATGGTCTAAACTCAAGAACAAAGGGAAAACCCCTCTCGCAGCTATGAATTCGCTAAACGGAGCACCATTGTTCAACGTGTTAGTGATTACAGTCACGTTCCTCTCGGCCATTCTAGCTGCGAAAGTCCCTGATCCACCACTAACATCGAACCCTATCCGGATCTTCCCGCTTCCTAATCCCAACACATCGTCGATCAAGAAGTCGTTCTTCCCCTTCACCTTCACGAACCTATCTTTCTCGCTACCTAAATCGAAGCAGCCAACGCATTCCGAGCTAAGTTTCTTACCTTTCAAGCAATCAAAACTCTTGCAGCCGAGGCCACTCCAGTTAACACTCTTGTTACCAACAGGTCTCCACAGCGAATCAGGAAACCGGGTCAGATCTTGCTTAGCCACCGTTTTGGCTAAGCATCGTCTCCGAGGCAAGGGCTCGCATGCACGGAGGATCAGCTTTTGGCCAAGGCTCCAGTCATCAGGACATCTGTCGAACACTTTGTATGACATGTACTGAGAGAGCAAATCCGCAGATTTCTCACAGGAGTGACCAACGGAGGAAACCATTTCGGTGATCCCTGTACGCGAATCTTTGCCCAGTGGAAGCTGATGACGCTGGAGGAAGAGTTTGAGCTCAGGGACGATGTTTGGCCTGGAGAGATCGATGGATTCGTACCCGAGGATCTGTTTCTCCATCTGAGCGAGCTTGCGTTGAGACGAATCGATCTCTCGGAGGATGAGAGAGAGATGCTGAGAAACGAGCGAGATATTGCTACCATGGTGGATCGGCGAGTTCGGTTGTGAATGAGAGGAGAAGGCGTATAAGGCGAAGAGGTTTGTGGTGACGACGGAGAAGAGCATGAGGAGGTTGACGGCGGAGGAGCAAACGGATGATCGCCGGAATCTGGCGGTTCCGTCGCCGATCTTTAGAGACACAGATCCCATCTTTGGCAGCTCTTTCCGACGGCGAGAGAGTTGAGAGGAAGAAGAGCTTAAAGCTGAAGTCACACTATAGCTTGAATCTTCGTCATCGTCGCATCTGTGATCGGATCTGCACGAAGAAATTCCAGATTCAGAACATGTAACGATCCATCTTCGAAAAAAATCCACATTATAATCAATCAAATAAACGAAATGGAAAGATTAATCAAAATCTTAAGAGTAGTAATCCGATTTCAATTATTCAGATCTACTTAAAACAAGCACGAGAAATTGCGATGAGCTCACAAAGGAAATTTAAGATTGATCAGCGTGAAAAGTTGATGAGGATAGATAGAGCATACCGTGATTTCAGCAGAAGAGAGTTAGTGGACTTCCTTCTCTACACTCCCATTTCCCGGAGCTGATATCGTCGTTTACTCGAGAGTGAGAAGTTTCGCCGACATGACTCGAGTCAACACGTGACTAATGTAATTATGTGATTTTTTTTCATGGGCCTTGTAGCTTGGGCTTGGCCCTGGCCCATATAATAAGACGAACCTTCTGGCTCAATCAGAGGAATCAATTTAAAAAGAAAATGAAAAACAAATTTAGAAAGTCGGACGGAAACAAGGAGCGGAGTGGAAAACCACCGGCGCACATATTTGCCCGGTAGTATCGAAAATCTCAAAGCTTTCTCTCTTTTTTGGTTCCGTCGTGTTGCTTTAGATCTATATATTTCCTTATAACTAGAACTGAGAGATGTCTCTGCAAAAACACGAATGGCGAATAAACCTGATCATCATCATCATCATCTCCATCACAACCACCATCAGTCTTCTAGGAGGTTGATGCTTGTATTGTATCTCACCAGTGTACTTGGTATTGGATTCGTCGCTGCTTTTATTTGTCTTTCTTCTTCTAAGTTTTCATTTCCCGGCGTTTCTTCCATCTGGGTACCCGAAAACCAACCGGCGATTCAGAATCCGAACAGCGATTCTCGGATTGTTCAAAAGGTACATTTCAATCGATTTCTGGAAAAAGTACGATGAATTTCTCTCTCTGACTCTCTCTTAGATTTTTCACTGTTTCTTCACTTGCAGAGAAGCAAACAATCGAACGATAGTAGAGATGATCATGTCCGTTTGTTATCGGCGACATCTGCCGATTTGCCGGCGCCGGTATTACAATGGGAGCAAATGCCGTCAGCTCCAGTTCCTCGACTTGACGGATACTCCGTACAAATCAAAAACCTTTTGTATGTCTTCTCCGGCTACGGTAGTCTCGACTACGTAAGTACTCTTTTACTATATACACTCGATTTTTCAAGAATGTGTTATAATGATAAAAGTTGATAACTTTGCTTGTGAAAGTTGATAACTTTGCTTGTGCCGTTGATCATCCTCAGGTTCATTCTCACGTGGACGTGTTCAATTTCACAGACAACAAATGGTGCGAGAGATTCGACACACCTAAAGAGATGGCGAATTCGCACCTCGGGATAGTGACGGATGGACGATATGTTTATGTGGTTTCAGGGCAGTATGGTCCTCAATGCAGAGGACCCACTTCTCGTTCCTTTGTCTTAGACTCAACCACAAAGACGTGGCTCGACTTTCCTTCACTACCAGCTCCAAGGTAAAGGTCTTTGACATTTTACTTCTAAGCTATCGCTTAGTAAAACTGTGGAATTGCGCAAAATGAAAAGAGAATTTGCGGGATGGAGTTGTGGAGTGATTTGCGAGCAAAGACTTATCAGGCATTCAAGAAAATCTTGAAGAATCATGGAGTGATTTCACCCTATTCCGCAGATTACCAAACAGAGCCTATAGGATACACTAAATCTTTGTTAGCTTTAGATCAAATAGTATTATGTTGCCATATAATCAACAGCGATTATTGAGCTTCTTTTGTATTGGATTCAGGTATGCTCCTGCGACTCAGATATGGAGAGGGAGGCTTCATGTGATGGGGGGAAGCAAAGAGAATCGCAACGCGGTTGCTTATGACCATTGGAGCATAGCTGTAAAACACGGAAAAGCTCTTGACGAATGGCGGGAAGAGGTTCCAATCCCTCGAGGTGGACCACACAGGTTTTATATTTTCTCCAATCACCGCCTGCTTCGCTTTTGCTTTTGCTTACAGTCCTCTGTGTTGCGAACATCATGGTTTAATGGTTTGTAGGGCTTGTGTAGTTGCTAACGACAAGCTACTTGTGATCGGCGGTCAAGAAGGTGACTTCATGGCCAAACCTAACTCAACCATCTTCAAATGCTCACGTAGACGAGAGGTTCGCCCTCTTTTTTCAATCCACAGTTTTGATATATCCTCGACGATTCCTAACGTTTTGGTCGCATTCCAGATCTTCAACGGTGAGGTGTACATGATGGACGAGGAGATGAAGTGGAAAATGTTACCACCGATGCCAAAGAACAATTCCCACATTGAATCCGCTTGGATCATCGTCAATAACTCGATCGTTATCGTCGGTGGAACGACGGATTGGCATCCAGTGACCAAAAGGCTTGTCCTTGTTGGAGAGATATTTCGGTTTCAGATGGACACTTTGGTCAGTGACTCAGTATTATATGCTTTCTCTTGATATTATTTTTTGCGATTCCTTCTCCTACAACGTTTCCTTTTGTTTAACTCTATGATAAAACAAAATTTCTCAGACATGGTCTGTGATCGGACGGTTACCGTACCGTGTCAAAACAGCAATGGCCGGATTCTGGAATGGTTATTTGTACTTCACGTCAGGGCAACGCGATAGAGGACCTGACAATCCACAGCCAGGGAAAGTTATTGGAGATATGTGGAGAACTAAGTTGAAGTTTTGATGTTTTTTCTTGGGTTGATAAAGCAAAGTTGCCCAAGGAATAGGGTAAGGGCAACGAATGAAGTTGACCTAGAAGAGTATCTTTGTAAACTAAGATTTGTTGCTTCTTTGAAACATGTTTTGACTAGAACCACCTTCTACTTCAAAACGACACCCATTCTCATCAACACGTGTGGCTAGGCCAATCTTTTCACTTTTTTCAAAGTTTTCTTGTGGACTTTCCAAGTTACCAGTAAAGAAAAAAAAAGGAAAAGTGCATATACTTTCCATTTTTGTTGTGAAGTTTCCAATTCGGAAATCAATTGATGTCGTGTATAAATAACGCCTTTTGTTTAACAGAATCTCCCCAAATCGTTGACAAAAACAAAAAAAAATATTTCCCCAATCGTTAGTCATGGATAAAGCGAAGAAGAGATACTCGAGGAGCATCCGCCGGGACGATCGTGAAAGTGCGGACTATTCTCCAGAACGTGAAGTCGGACGTCGCGGTGGTCGCGATGGTGGCTCGAAGCTTCGTGGTTCAGATCACTATCATCATGAGAGGTCTCACGAAGGAAGTAAGGACAAGGAGGCGAGGAGTAAGAGGAAAGACAGAGAGGAAGAGAGGGAAGGAAACAAGAAACCTAGGGTTTGTGGTGGTGAGAGGAGGAGGAGGAGGAGGCTTGAAGATGTGGCTATGGAATTTGATAAGAACAACGCTCAAGTGAGCGAGGGACGTTCTGTTTTAACTGCATCGGAAACATCTAGTCAAATCTTTCAAGCTGTTAAGCGAGCTCAGGAGCTGGCTGCTCAGATGCAATTTCGTCAGTTTTCTATCCTTAGCAACCTATGTCCACGACAGGCACCCACAGAGACAGCTGTTGCAGTGGCACAGAAACCGACCAAGGCCCCTGTTCTGCGTGTGGATGCACTCGGAAGAGAGGTAGATGAACACGGACATGTCATTAGTGTGACTAAACCAAGCGACCTTAGTACATTGAAGGTCAACATCAACAAACACAAGAAAGATGCTTTTCAGATTCTTCAACCGGAAGTAGATCCACAAGAAAACCCCTATTTTGATCCAAGGATGGGTCATATTGCTCGAAACAAGATTTTGAGACCTAAACGTATCAGTTTCCAGTTTGTTGAGCAAGGCAAATGGACAAGAGACGCTGAGAATTTGAAGCTAAAGTGTCTCTTTGGTGAAGCAAAAGCAAGAGAGCTCAAGGTGAAGCAAGCGCATCTGACAAAAGCAAATGATGGTATAAACCCTAATTTGATCGAGTTATCTGAACGTGTCCTAAGGAAAGATAAGCCCAAGGAGGAGCCAATCCCAGATGATCATGTAGAGTGGTGGGATCAAAATATCCTCATGCTCAATGGCACTATTACTGAACGCCATCTGAAGATGGAAAAACTTACACATTACATTGAGCATCCCCGTCCCATAGAGCCACTTGCAGAGGCAGCATCTCCACCTCCGCAGCCTCTTAAACTGACAAAGAAGGAACAAAAGAAACTGCGAACCCAGAGGCGTGTGGCAAAAGAAAAGGAGAAACAGGAGATGATCAGACAAGGGTTGCTTGAACCACCAAAAGCAAAGGTGAAAATGAGCAACCTAATGAAGATTCTTGCGTCTGAAGCAACCCAAGACCCAACCAAGCTTGAAAAAGAGATCCGCGCAGCAGCTGCTGAGCGTGAACAGGCTCACACCGACAGGAACGCCGCAAGGAAACTAACTCCTGCAGAAAAACGTGAGAAGAAAGTAAAGAAACTTAACCGCAGAAATCGACCTACCACCTGTTGATCCATATAAGTGGTTTAATTAACTTTAATAAAGTAAATGTAAATTACTTAACCAAATGTATTGAACTAATAATATCTTTCTTTCGAGAAACTCTTTCTAAGGTTCTCACCCATATAACTGCTCTTACTATATTTATCTTCTTTTTCTTCATCCATCTTTCGTATCTTTTGATCAAGTAGTATTCTGTAATGTTGATGCATCGCTTCAAGAGTAGTGGACAGCAAAACCCACACGTTTAATGAATTAGAAAAAAATTTGGCTTGTGACATGATAATTTCAACAGATCCTGGACAAGGCCCATTACTTCGTCGATCAACAAATCTCTTTCGTACTTGGGCTACACTTCCGTCGTTGTTGTACACATTTTCCACGTACTATCAAAGATATATTATAAAGCATCAGAGAACCACAGCCTTGACATTATAACAACTACCAAAACCTTCAGATATTTTTTCACCATTATGATATTTTTTCGTTTTAGGTTTTCAAAAGCCATGGTTTGAGTAATAATGAAATAGAAAATCAAGAAGCCCAATAATGAACGAGCTGAGTAACAAAGCTTAATTGATTACGAATGATATTCTCTGAAATTTATAGGTGACACTGCCGTGACAGACAGTTCTACAGATGTAAAACAGCGTCTCGAGGCTATTAATCTTATACAATCACAAAAAATTGTGAAATTAATATGTTATGTAGAACCGCTTGACGAATGAAAACAGATATTCAATCTTCAGGAGGCTTCACTCTACATGACAATTACTATGTATGGCTGTTGAGAGTTGGTTAAGACTATTTAACCAGATCGTATATATTTGAACTTTAAAGCTATTTTTTTCTATAAAGTTGATTTTATCAATAAAGTTCAATCAAATAAAGGACTAATCAAATATTATATCAATTTTGTGAGATCATTTTGTTCATTGTCTTCGTATGAATCATTCGCAAGGTTCATGCTCTGATGTAACTATATAAGAATAAGGACAAAAGTTTAAGATAGAGACTTAAAATAGTTATCGTGGTCGGTCCAGGAGAACGACATGTTCTATTTGTTTTTTGAGTATAGAATTCGTTAACCCCACATTACTTACTACCTTCTTTTCTTTCAACTTTTCTCTATGATAATGGTACCTAAAATAATAACAACTATGTCAAAATTAATAACCTCCAACATAAGAAATCAATTCACACGATGCATGTCAATCTACGGAGGCTTTTAACTTTGTTTAACCAAACAAAGTTAGATTACCTCTAATATCGTGTGAACCATTTAGAAGTGGGCATCACACATCACACATGACACACCTTCCACTTTTACTGTTTCTCTTTTTTTGTTTGAATTCTTTCTTGGATCCTTGTGCATTGTCTTGACTCTTGAACCGCAAAACACATTGCCCATGCCATCATTTCTTCTCTAAAGATATTGTTATTAGATTTTGGTTTTAGGCTTTTAGCTAAAGTTTTGTTTCTCCCCTTATATTTTTTAATCTGGTTTCCGAACTTATAATATCTTACTATCTATTTGTACATTAATTGGCTTTATGCTTCGAAGAGAACACAATTATATACTACACAGCTACACTACATCTACACCTCTAGTTACATTTTAAATAGTGAGTTCTGGTTTTTGCTATGGCATCCTGGTTTTACGATCAGCTATGCATAAATTATTACGCAACTCGCGTTGGTTTTCCCGAAAACCATCCCAAATTATTTCACATAAACCTTCTACAAAATACTATAGCCAAAACATAACAAAAACCAGCACACCTTGTCACAGTGATGACATAGTTACAAACTTACAACACTTCAATGGCATTTTCTTCTTGAGATATTTTCCCGATAAGTACAAACTTGTCACAAACAATTCAAAGAAAAAACGAACTTTGAAAAATGTTTAGTGGGTGTGTATGTATACATAATAATTGTAAAAAGTTGAGAAATCCATAAAGATGACCACTCCTTACAAAAAATCATTATTATATACTGTCTTTTGTATTACTCATTCTCACACCATTTGTTGTGGTCACGGAAAGAGAAATCTGATGACAATATTATTGGATTCATAAGCATCATTAATGCATTATAAGTATAAAAAATTAATAATTACTAGTTTGATTAACGAGATTGTCGACAAAACAAAACAAAACAAAAATTGCCGTATGCATCAATCAATCCATGTCCAGTCTAATTCGTAGGAAATAATATTTAATGTGCTAAAATTGAAAGTTTTATAAAAGAAAATTGGCATCCAGTGATCATACAGAGTTGGACCATCACCAATTCCAAAACCTAGATTAGTAAACCCAGTCAATCTAATACTAATAAGGGTAATAACCCAAAAATTTATAACAACGTCTTTTCTATTCGACAATTTTTTTTTCTATATACTACCAATTACATTTTGAATAATTCTTTTATTGACACAACACGTAGGTAAAAATCGAAATGTTAGAGCGACTAGAAAAAAGTTTGGACTAGTAAGTTTAAACAAAAACAAAAACAGTATCTCTTAAATCAAATGAAGTTGATCATTACCCTTTACTCAAGAAGATATGGTTTTCTTTTTTTTTGGTAGAAAGAAGATATGGTTTTTAGGTTGGTGTTTAAATTTTTTATATAAACACTTTATATAAATTAATATGGTTTTCAAAAATGTGAAAATTTCCACACTTAGAACATAGATTGAGATTTGATCCGACATCATTGGTTATGAGTTATAACCTAATTTCAGAAATGAGATACGAAATTTTCAATTTCATAACCACATATCAGAGATGTTGACAGGAAGAAAAAAAAATCTAATTTCAAAGATACAACAATGTAAACGTCGTCATTTTCTATCACTATATTGAACTTTATTACATATACCGATATACGTCCCCACCGTCCACCGGTATATATAATCGAATATCGTTATCTACTAATATCATTCACAATTTTGTATAAAAGTCTGTGGAATTTAATTTACCAGTATAAGATAAAATAACTGAATTGTGTGGAGCCGCTATATATTATGGCTATCCTAAAGAGGTAATATGTCCTTTTGGCAAAAGAAAATGTCCTTTTTGGAGATCAAAAGATTGAATTAGTGATATAAATTGTGACTAATGTTTAAGATGTCTAACAAACAAAAGATAACCACGCTGCAGATCATAGATTCATAGTCAAAGAGTACAGTGTTGATCTGTTTCCCAACGATAATTATTGCTGCATCAAATATATTTCGGTCACGTAGTTAATGATACTAATCTTCATATTCCATTTAGCAAATAGTAAGATAATTAACAGTATATATATCATGTCACTATACGCAGATCAAATATTATCCTAAATCTTCATAAAGTTTTCACTTTCCAGCAATCATCAAATAGATTTCATACACTTATATATTTATAGGTTTGACAAAAAGCGCCAAGTCCATCGTTCGGTGGTTATGTCTTAGACTTTTAAAACGCTGCATGACCATTGATTTTAAAATCTCCATAGAAATGTAATTTTCATATATATCGAGATATAAAATAGATATATCCAGTATCCTAGTATTAATTAACGACATATTTTATAATTTGAACATAATACAAAAAAACCTCCATTAAATCCAAATTGCACTTTCATCACTTAATTTAATTAATGAGAGTTCTTACCACTCCAAATCGACGGTCAAATTACCGTCAAATTTTTGGAGCCGAGCAGTCAAACTGAAAACAATCTTTTTGTATTACCGACTGAAGTAATTTTTAAAACGTAATTACACTAATCAGAGCATTTACATAAAGTGCCACGTTACTTCTAAAAGTCACCCGTGGGTCCCGCCATGATATTCACACGATAAAGACGTGGAGTCCGTAAAACGACACCGTTGCATCCCTCTCAACACGAAAACTGAGTGGGCACCGTGTACGTGTGGGACCCACCTCGCCTTCTCCGACGAAACAAAATACTACAGAAGAAATAAAAGCATATACTTACGAGTAGTTGATAGTTCTGTCTCTCTTCCCACATTCACCACCATTTAACAAAACAACAGTTCAGAATCATTCCTCCATCAAATTCTCTCTCTCTCTCTCTAGAAAGTTTCCCTCTTTATAAAGTCTTTTGATTTATTTAAAAACCGATAGATGCCAGTTAATGGGTTCATCTTCGTCGTCGCTTAATAAGTCTCCGTTTAGAACAGACAGTATGGTAACACCGGAATCTCCCACGAAGGATATTAAATCAGCTCCGATGACTGTGAAACCGGTGAAAAACGACATCGTTTCCAACTCGTTGCAGTCGTCTCCTTCCGCCAGAAAAACCTTCGGTATTTTTCTTTAATCTCTTATAATCACAAGAGAGATCATCGTCTCTGGATTCTGATCTTCAGATTGATCTTCCTAATTGTATATATTATTTTTGTTTGGTAAAATCGAGAATGATTAGTTCATGATGATATTGAATCTGGCTGGGGAGAAGGGATGTGGGGTTTCTCAGATATTATTAATATATAATAATAATACTTTTGCTTATTTATGTTCATTCACTTCAATTCTCAGAGTCGCCGAGAAAGAGTACCTCGATTCCGGTGGCTTCTCCGGCTGTGAAATCCCGGTGGTCGTTTTCTTCTTCTAAGAAAAGCTTCGGTATTTATTTTAAAAATCTCTCTTTTCTAATTAATTCATGTCCTTGTATGAGTTTTTTTTTAGTGTATTCAGCTCTTTGGATGATTGGTCTTTTTCTGATGTTCAGTTTGGTTATTGTCCGATCTAATTACACACTTCTTAATTACATAAACGTACAAAATAATTGCTGATCTTTTTGTTTGTTTTTATGAACATTGGCATGTGGTGGTTCGGTGATCGGAAAAAAAAAAAACAGTATCTGAATTTGTTCTTCCATTATTTCATTTAAAAAAAAAAGAAATTCTACTATTAGTGGTTTTCTAAATCAATTTGATTATCTTCCTGTCAACATAGAGAGAGACTTTTAGGTTATTTCTTTGATTCTTTCTTATCTGATAAGATCATATCTCTGATTTTGATTTCTTCCATTAATAGATTTTTATGTCAAAAAGACTTTCCCGTGATAACTGAGATTTTTTTCTCACAACAGGAAAAAAGTAATTTTAAAAGACAGAGTTCTATTTTGGTGAATTGTGATTTAAAAAGTTGTCTACTTTACCTGTGCCCCAGATCTGAAAAAAAAACTGTGTAAAAGTATGGATACATCTTCACTCTTCTTGATCTGTCTTCCATTGTTTTTCACGCTTTAATTTGAACAAGTGTTTTTTTTTACCCGCGAACTTCAATTTTAGTAGATTCCACTGTTTTAAATTTCAAAATTTATCTCCTTTTAGGCATTGCTTTGTACTTTCCTCAGATTCCATCTCTCTTTCTTAAGGGGTATACTTATAGTAATTCTTGTCTGTTTTTTGGTCTATTCTATCTTATGATGGTGATTGAATCAAAAGGTTTGAGATAACACGTATGAATCATACACTTACATTCTTGTTCCTTAGTTTTCATATGTATGCTTTTTAATTTGTTCAACAGGAAGTAAAGATGAAACCTTTTTCGATTCGCAGCAATGGCTTCAATCCGACTCAGACGATGATTTCCACAGCGTAAATGGCGGTAAAAAACTCGGATCTTTTTTTTAGTTTCTTGTTTGATAATTGACAAAGTTTCTTGTTTGATAGTCAAGATTCTGAATCTCTGTTTTTTTTCATACTCGTTTTCATTCAGATTTCACTCCTTCGCGTGGAAACACTCCTAAGAGCAGCTTCTCGGATAGGCTTCCTCGTATCAACAACCTTATATTCCAAGAGAAGAAGCCTCCTCGAGGCTCTTCTCCAGCGCCGAGGAGGAAGAAGCTTGGTGAGCTTTTCAGAGACAGTATAAGAGAAGAACGAGAGGAAAGCTCTGGAGGGTCGTCAGCTCTAAGCTCTCCTTATCTCTCTGGTGAAAACTCAGGCGAATTCAACAACGCCGCCATTGAAGACTCTGGTGCGAAGGTAGAGAAGAAGAAGTCTAACTGGCAGCATCATCGTTGTCTTCCTGGTTTCTCTTCATGTGGTGGAAGTTTCATGGAGAGGAGGAAGAAGATGAGCTCTGAAACTGGGGCTGTTGCCGTGGAATGAGATGTAGAGAGAATGATGTTTTGTATATGAAAAGAATGAGAAAGAGATCTCAGAGTATAAGCTCTGGTGAATTTTACAGGGTACTTCACTTGCTGTGATGAGAAGAAAATGAATCCGATAGTTGAAGTGATAATGTAAAAAAAAAAACGAATGAGATATTCTGGTGTGCTGATCAAAATTATGACTTTTGGATCTTTGGCTTGTGAAGTTTGAAGAATCTTACCATGGTTCATTGTTGCTTTACTTGCATGCCTTGCCTACACTTTTGTGATAGAAAGTTGTAACATCATGAACAAAGAAACAAATGAAACTAAACTAAAGAAGAACAAGGTAACAAGCAAATCAATCCAAAGCTAAATAAAAGTAGCTTAGAAAAGCTGCATTTTAGATTGGCAAAGCTATGTATGAATCAAATTTCTCCTGTAATTTTGCTATTATTGAAACTTAAGTCCTAATTATAACTGATAAATCCCATATGTGTAAGTGTAGGTGAAAGTTATAAACTTATGATGAATAGTTTGTCAAAGTTACAATGGTGATGGATAATCTTGCTTAAATGAAATTTTCATTCTTAAATGGTTCTCGTTAAATCACAGACTAATTGAAACCAGCTTACTAGCTCTGCTTTTTTTAATTTAAATATGAAAATTGGTTGAAAGGAAAACAAATAGGATGTAGAAGCTTTAGGTGAAAAAGTAGTTAACCAACAAAAGTAAAGGCTCTGTTTCAAAACGGGGGGTTTTAAAATCTTGCTTGCATGCTAAGGCTTTTTGGCTCCTTAACTTATTCGGCAATTCTGATGCAAACGTTCTACTTGAGCATACATAAAATAACAAAATAAAACAAAAACCAGAACGTAAAATACTGATTTAAAGATTCGACAACTACCAAAGATCTTAGCTTCGATTCAACTCCAAGCTTGTTTTGTATCTTTTCTTCCTAACTCTAATCTCTTAAGCAACCAATTTCATGCATTGCCTTGTATATATATGCACTAGCTAGCAGCAGCTTAAGTATTTCTAAAGCGGGTTCAATTCACTTCAAACCAACGAAATGCAAACAGTTCTCGTTATCTTGGTTTTCTCCGGTTTATTAGCGGTTAAGACAACGTTAGCAGCACAGCATGTGATAGGCGGGAGCCAAGGCTGGGACCCATCCGTTGACTTTGATTCTTGGTCGTCCGATAAATCTTTCAAAGTTGGCGACCAACTAGGTACGTTTTTCTCTAAACTCAGTCTTCTTACTCAAACCGACCGGTTAATGCTAACCAAACCGGTTTTGTTCTTCCCTTGTAGTTTTTAAGTATTCCGGACTACACAGCGTTGTAGAGCTGGGAAGCGAAGCTGCATACAAGAGTTGTGACCTGGGAACACCTGTAAATTCCTTAAGCTCTGGAAACGACGTCGTTAAGCTGCCTAAAACCGGTACTCGTTATTTTGCATGTGGGACCCCAGGGCATTGCGAACAAGGCATGAAGGTCAAAGTCAACGTTGTCTCTTCTGACTCCACCGCCGTTTCCTCTCCGAGTTCGGGTTCGGGTTCAAGCTCCAGCTCGGGTTCGGGTTCGAGCTCCGGCTCGGATCCTAGCTCGGGTCATGGGTTACGTGCTTCCGTTGGATATATTTTGGCTGTTGGATCGTTGGTTATTGGTCTTGTTTGGGCTTTCTGAGAATATAGGCTTTTGTAATGCATCGAGGAAAATATTTTCGGAGGGGGAGAAAATAAATCGAATTATTAATTCGTATTTGTTGTATTTTGCATCGTTATGTATCTTTATCGCATTTCTGATTTTGTGATATATATCATCGTTTCACTTACCTTTGTTTCTCGTCCACTTGATTGGTCCAGTTCGAATATTCTTTATGATGCCTTTTTCATATGCCCATTTTTGTCAGATGAAATATGCAAATTTTTTGAATGTCAACATTATTTACCTGTTTCGTTATTAGAATAGATACAATACGTAGTTCAGCGCAATCTTATTATACTTTTTATTTATTTTGTACATAATTTACCGTAGTACTACACTACTACAGATGATCAGAAACCATATATATTTCAGCTCAATCTTATTATACTCTCTTTATAGTTTTACACTAGTATTTAAAGAACAACTTTTAACTGAATACAACATTAGTTATCTAAAGAGTAGTAATAAGTCCTGGATAGCCTCTTCTGCTCAAGCAGGAGGTCATCCGACTACAGGTACTCCGTCATCTTCTGATCAACAGCAGACTCTGCATAGGAATGATCCGCTCTTTGGAGTGTTATCTGAAGATCAAGTGGGGGTGGATAAGAATACGGGTAGGCCTAAAATAGCCGAGGATGTCTTAGAAGAGATGAGAAGATACTTGTCTTTGGCTACTGATCAAGATAAGCCTATTAGAATTGCTCGAGTTCGTTCCTCTGTTGCTGAAGCTGAAAAAGATCCCTTTACGCAGAAGATGGTGTTACGTCTGGAATCGCCTCCCAGATTTACAAAAAATCTAGATAAAGGTAAAGGAGTTGTTTTTGACTTTGACCTTAATGAATCCTCTGACTCACATTTGGGGGATACTCGCCGTAGTGAGAAGATGTTAGCTGGCTCTATCCGTGCGGCTCCTATATTGTCTGAACAGGAAAAAATGGTGATTGCTCGTTCTCTACAGGACCAACGAAAAGAGAGGAAGTCTATTAGTGAAAGATTAGGTCGCCATACTTCTGGATTTACTTCACCTATGGAGATTCGACAAGAACGAAGGACTTCTAGTTTGCGATCTGTGTCTTCCAGTGAAGTGCCTCTCCATGCTGTTGACTCTACGGTATATGGCTGTGGTCCCAGTGGGACTACTCCATCCGGGGTCACTCCTAAAAAACACTACACTCGTCGTCGGCCTCATATCACAAAGAGACAGCCGCAAGCAAAGTTTACTGGAAATGTGCTTATGGATTTATATGGTGAAGAAGAAGGTTCTCGTATGGAAGGCCTGAAGAGGAAAGCTAAAGTAGGTTCGGACAAGACTCACAACGCGAAGCGTACAAAGCCAAGGGTGATCCCGCATAAGGGATCGCCGAAGTATCAATGAGCCTTATGAGTTGGAATTGTCGGGGATTGGGAGGAGCCCATGACCTGACAATTCCGCGTTTGCGGGAAATTCGTAAAAAGTATTTCCCGGATATGTTATGCTTAATAGAAACTATGAACTGTAGAAATGTTTTGGTGGATCTTCAGGTGTGGTTGGGTTATGACCGGGTATTTACTGTTGATCCTATAGGTAGAAGTGGGGGTATTGCTGTTTTTTGGAAAAAGACGGTTAATGTAGACTTCAAATATGTTAATAAAAATCTCGTTGACATGTTGGTTCAGTTCGGAGCCTTGTCTTTCTTTGTTTCTTGTATCTATGGTCCTCCTATTTTGGCTGATAGGCCTCGTTTTTGGGAGCGTTTAACCAGATTGGGTGTTTATAGGCAGGCTCCTTGGTGTGTTTTAGGTGACTTTAACGATATACTCCATAATGGGGAGAAGGTGGGTGGCCCTTTACGGCATGAAGCTTCTTTCGCCCCGTTTGTTAATATGGTTTCTGCTAATAGGCTTGATGAATTACCGGGTCATGGTAATGGGTTTACCTGGGGTGGTATGCGACACAGGTTATGGATTCAGGCTAGATTAGACCGCTGTTTTGGTAATCGTGAATGGTTTCAGTTGTTTCCAGCTTCCAACCAGATTTTCTTAGAAAAACGTGGTTCTGACCATAGGCCGGTGTGGGTAAAACTCTGGGATTCCCCTGAAGTGTATAGGGGCTCTTTCAAATTTGATCAAAGGTTTCTTGAGAGACCTGATGTTTTAGACCTGATCTCAGAAGCTTGGCATATTAACTACCGTGGTCTTGATGTTTCTATATCTGACTGTTTGCGACATTGTAGAAGACAACTGAGTAGGTGGAAGAAAAGGTCTGATCTTAATGCTCAAGATCGCATCCATCAGCTTGAGGCTGCCTTGGAATTTGACCAATCCTCCTCTGAGCCCTCTTTTCAACTCCAGCGGTTCATCAAGGATGCTTTGGTTAAAGCGTATCGTCAGGAAGAGATCTTTTGGCGTCAAAAGTGTAAAGACAAATGGTTGCTCGCTGGTGATCAGAATTCCAAGTTTTTCCATAATTCGGTGCAAGAGAGAAGGAATCAGAATTCTATTGAAATGCTTCTCGATGATTTAGGTGTGGAACATTTCTCGGAAGCTGCTAAAGGAGAAGTCGCTGTCGAGTATTTTACCAATCTCTTTCAATCTTCCAATCCGTCTAGCTTTGATACTTGGTTTCAGGAGTTTATTCCGTGTGTTTCTGATCAGATGAATAGCGATCTGACCAAGTCCGTTTCAAGGCAGGAAGTTAAGAATGCAGTTTTTTCTATAAAAGCTTCAAGTGCTCCTGGGCCAGACGGATTTACTGGCTTATTCTTTCAGAAATTTTGGGATTTGATTGAAGATCAAGTGGTTTCTGAAGTTCAGGCGTTCTTTGAGCTTGGTTCCTTTCCTCAAGAATGGAATTTCACTCATTTGTGCTTATTGCCAAAGGTTCCCAATCCTTCCAGAATGACGGATCTGCGCCCTATTAGCCTTTGCTCGGTTGTTTATAAGATAGTCTCTAAGATTTTAATGAAAAGGCTCCAACCTCTCATGCCTAGTTTAGTGTCCCAGAACTAGTCAGCGTTTGTTTCTGGTAGAATTATTTCGGATAACATCATAGTGGCACATGAAATGTTTCATGCTTTGAACACTCATGCTTCTATTGCTGAAGAAGGTATGGTGATAAAAACGGATATGGCTAAAGCATATGATAGGGTAGAGTGGGCTTACCTCAGATCGCTGTTAGTTGCTATGGGTTTTCATCTTAAGTGGGTAAACTGGATCATGCATTGTGTGACTTCAGTAACCTACTCTGTTCTCATTAACAATCATCCGCATGGGTTTGTTACACCTCAACGGGGTCTGCGGCAAGGTGACCCCATCTCTCCGTTTCTTTTTGTGTTATGTGCGGAAGGTCTGACGCACCTTCTTCATAAGGCGGAGAGGAATCAATCGTTTGATGGTATAAGGTTTGCGCCCCAGGGTCCTGCTGTTACTCATCTTCTGTTTGCTGACGATAGTTTATTTCTGTCTACGGCTAAGGAAGAGAATGCTATGGTCCTCAATAATATTTTACAGGCTTATGGGAGTGCCACTGGACAGTTTATAAACCTTTCCAAGTCTTCCATAACGTTTGGTATTAAGGTTCCTGTTTCTCTTCAAGTTAAGATTAGGCAGATTTTGGGTATAGTTGCGGAAGGGGGTCACAGCAAATACCTTGGGCTCCCTGAATGTTTATCGGGCTCTAAAGTCAAGTTATTCTCTTTCATTAAGGATAGAGTTCAGAGCAGATTATCAGGCTGGTTTGCTAAAATGCTATCGCCAGGAGGGAAAGAAGTTTTAATGAAAACTGTGCTGTCTGCTCTCCCAGTTTATGCTATGTCAGTGTTCAAGTTGCCTAAAACGGTGTGTGCTTCTCTGGCTAGAGCAATGGCGGACTTTTGGTGGCATAATGTTGATCATAAGCGCAAAATTCACTGGCTTAGTTGGGATAAACTCTGTCTCCCAAAATCTAAAGGCGGCTTGGGTTTTAGAGATTTTGCGTGCTTTAATCAAGCTCTGTTAGCTAAGCAAGGTTGGCGGATTCTAACTCAACCGGAGTGTCTAATGGCGCAGGTTCTTCGAAGTCGCTATTTTCCGGATGATACTTTTGTGAATGCCTCTCTGGGTAGTCGACCGTCTTACGCTTGGCGGAGTATCCTTTATGGCCGAGACCTTCTAAATAGTGGTTTGAAAGTGACTGTTGGTAATGGTAGGTCTATTCGGGTTTGGTGTGATCCGTGGTTGGAGGATGTAGAAGGTACACTGAGGGCACCGTATAGGAAAGAGCAAACATTCAATGTTAACTTGATGGTGTCCGAGTTAATAGATGTGAGTTCCGGACGTTGGAATCCGGTTGCTCTGGAGTCAGTGTTTGTGCGAAATGATATTCAAACCCTTTTAAGGAATCAACCTTCTATCAATCGGTCTGATGGATTTGTTTGGAGATTTACACTTAATGGGTGCTATTCTGTCTCCTCTGGTTATCAGTTGGCCTTTAATTCTCACACCTCTGAGGCGTTGCAAACTGCTAATACTCTCCCATCCTTAAATGGCCTTAAAGCGAAAGTCTGGTGTATTAAAGCTCCCTCAAAAATCAAGATATTTATGTGGAAGGCTTTATGTGGAGCATTGGCGGTGGATGATCTATTAGCGAGCAGAGGAATGAAGTCAGAAGGTCTATGTCAAGTTTGCGGAGAGATGGGTGAATCCATTAATCATCTCTTATTTACTTGTTCTCTTTCTCGCCAAATTTGGGCTTTGACTGATTTCCCTCATCCACGGGGTGGTTTCGATCCCGGCTCAGTATTTGCAAACTTTAATTTCTTATGCTCTGTCTCAAAGAAACATGCCATTGCCCATGAGACAACGCGTATCTTCCCTTGGATATTGTGGTACCTTTGGAAAAACAGAAACGCTTTGATTTTCGAAGGTAAGTTCTTTAATCCTCAGGACAGTGTGGCAAAGATTAAGGAAGAAGCAGAATTATGGTTCGTAGCACAGTCGATACCTTCGTCCATTCCCACAAGCTCAAACAATGATTCTACCTCTAGGCGAAGGTGTAGTGATATCACTCGATGGCGCCCCCCTCGTCCTGGCTGGTTAAAATGTAATATTGGTGTTGCCTGGTCAAAACGCACGAGAATAGGTGGGCTGGCATGGGTGTTACGTGACAGTACTGGTG
Organism: Isatis lusitanica; assembly: GCA_900406415.1. Classification (NCBI taxonomy): domain Eukaryota; kingdom Viridiplantae; phylum Streptophyta; class Magnoliopsida; order Brassicales; family Brassicaceae; genus Isatis; species Isatis lusitanica. Next base: position 29,689 of record OVBB01000135.1, read on the forward strand.
GTGTAGTGCTTCATAGCCGTCGTTCTATGAGCAATATTAATTCGTTCGACGAAGCTCAGTTCCTTGGTTTTCTCTGGGCAGTGGAAAGCATGGTGTTTCACCATGTGTCAAAAGTAGTTTTTGCGGTGGTTAGTCATCGAGTTAAGGATGCCATTCTCCGTCCGATAGCTTGGCCTTCCTTTAGTACAGTGGTAGGGGAAATTAACTTAGCAGTTAGAAATTTTTTGGATTGGAATATCTTTCTGGAGCCTAAGTCAGCTAACAGAGGAGCTTATCTGATTGCTCGTAGTGCCACGGCTGCTCGATGGCATCAGTCGTATGTGGCTTCTAATCATCCCCTTTGGTTAGACCTTTTGTTTCGCTCTGAGATGTGCTCCTCTTCTTTGCTGTAATTTCATTTTTTGGTGGTTTTCGTAAGTTGTTCTTGCTGCAGTTGCTGTTTGGTTTTGCAGTTGTTTTATATCCTTTCTGAACTTTGTATTTTGTCTTGTTAATGAAAGTTAGAGAGAAAAAAAAAAAAAAAAGTCCTGGATAGCCTCTTAACAAGAAAAAAAAATCATTTTGAAATAGACGAATATTTTAAATTAAGTAGATTCCTTCAAGTTTCTCCAAACAAATTATTATAAAATTACAATTAGTGGATACAACATTAATTATTCCATGCAGATAACAATATAAAGTTTCCGAATAATACTATTTTTTAAAACATTCATATTTTAATTTAGTAGTTTCCTTCACGTTTCTGGCGAAAAATATTTTAAAAAGACGGAGGGAGCGAGACAAGTGGGTTTGCCGTATTGTGCAGAATCGTCGTCACTGATCACTACAGATCATTTTTTTTCTCTCGCTCGTAAATCGTCGACTCTCGTTTTCTTCTCCGGAGACCAAATCAGTATTTCGCTCTCTTTCCACTCGTCGAGAATCCAATGCCGGAAGACTCTACGTCGATTGACTATGTCATGGAGAAGGCATCGGGGCCTCACTTCTCCGGTCTTCGCCTCGACGGCCTTCTCTCTTCTCCGTCGAAATCCTCCAACTCTTCTCCTTCTCACTTCCGGTCCGGTGTTCCACCGTTTTCCCTGATTTCCGATCCCGCCGCGCCTAATCAGCCTTTCGTTATCGGTGATTTCGATTCTCCTTTTCTTCTCCCGCGCTTTAATCCTTGCTTAGTCAATAGTCGAACTCTCTCAAATCCCGGTTATCGACTATTATCTCTCAATTTATTTGAGTTTGATGCTGCTACTGCGTTTTGTTGGGTTTATCGTAGGGTTTTAGCTATTCAAAGTCTCCGGTAGCTTTCGTGGTTCTAAGTTTAGAGATATCTGGATCGATATCAGTTTCTAGGGCTGAATCCTGTTTTAATTTGACTATCTTCAACAAAATAAGAGATATCTGGATCGATCGATATCAATTTCTGCAGCTTAATTTTGTTTTCCTTCGACTTCTGTAGGAGTTACTGGCGGTACAGCTTCTGGTAAGACGACGGTATGTGACATGATTATCCAGCAACTTCATGATCATCGCATTGTTTTAGTTAACCAGGTTAGATTCTGAAGCCGTCCCTGTCCTCGGTTCTCATGTATCACTCGCTAGCTTGGAAATATGATATTGTGTTTAATTGATTAGGATTCATTTTACCGTGGTCTGACATCTGAAGAACTGGCGCATGTGCAAGAGTACAATTTCGATCATCCTGGTAGATTTTCTTACTGGTTCTTCCTTTGATCTCTCCCTGATTGTTCTTTCTTGTTTGAGAACACTGACATTCGGCACAGGACATATTGCTGAAATTTTCGACGTCCGTTTTTCTTTTGTCTTTTTCGTTTTCTCCAGATGCCTTTGACACTGAGCAGCTTTTGCACTGCATTGATACACTCAAGAGTGGGCAGCCCTATCAAATTCCAATTTACGACTTCAAGACCCATCAACGTAAATCAGATGCTTTTCGCCAGGTGCATACTTTCTGTGGACTTTTATGTGGCTATTTCCTAATATGTCTTCATTTGTTTGACCTCCTTATATGGTTTCTGTCTGCGGTTTTATCGTTTTAGCCTCTAGCTTCATGTGGAGCTTCGGAATATTGACTTTTGAAATGTTTTTGTTTCAACGATACCCATATTTTCATATCTTTTAAGTCTATTTTTAGGCGTTGAGTTGATGAGAAGTATCGTTTGTTAAATCAATCAGTGGGGGACTTTTGTCAGGTCAATGCTTGTGATGTTATCATTTTGGAAGGGATTCTAGTGTTCCATGACTCACGAGTTCGGGATCTGATGAATATGAAGATCTTCGTTGACACAGGTCACCACCTTAACTCCAGGATAACTAGCTGCAGTATATTGTCTCTTTTTCTTTTTGATTTTCCTTTATTTGACCTTATTTGTTCTGGAAACCTTTAAACGATATAGTGACAACTGTATATTGCAATGGAAGTTGTCCACTTCCTGTTCTGTAGCTGATGATGCCCTTGACGGATTAACTCAATTTCGCCATTTTATCACTTGTCGGCCTTCAAAGACAGAATGAATGACTTCGAAGCTATATAATTAGCCAACTTTGAATGTTTTTGAAATGTGTATAATCCTCATCAAAGTTAAAAGTCCTCATCTTAGCTATCATTAATTGGTTCCAGATGCTGATGTGAGGCTTGCTCGCAGAATCAGGCGTGACACGGTTGAGAGGGGTAGGGATGTTGATTCTGTGCTTGAACAGGTTAGTCTTGGTTTCAGATTTTGGTGTAAATTTTGTCATCCAGGTACACCTATCTAAGTTAGTGCTCTAAATGTGTTCAATACGAGACTAGGAACTCAGTGTTCCTGACTCTGGACTCTTTGAACTGTTCTTCTATATAAACTGTTATCTTCCGAGCTGCCTCTATTTCTCAACTTGTCTTAGTTTGAGGGTGTAATGTTCATTTGCAGTATGCAAAGTTTGTGAAGCCTGCGTTTGATGATTTTGTGCTCCCTTCAAAGAAATATGCCGATGTGATCATTCCCCGAGGAGGTGACAATCACGTTGCAGTTGACTTGATTGTGCAACATATCCACACAAAACTTGGGCAACATGATCTATGCAAAATCTACCCAAATCTTTTTGTTATCCAATCAACATTTCAGGTAACTTCTGCCATTTTCCAGATATTTGATGCTTGACGATAAGGCTGAAACTATTTTCTCACTCGAAGATCATAATTGCAGATAAGAGGCATGCATACACTCATTCGCGAGAAGGACATATCAAAACATGACTTTGTGTTTTACTCAGATCGCCTCATTCGTCTGGTACCCTTACAATTCGTGCTTGCCTTTCAATGTCTCAGCTTTCAAGCCTTGTTATTTTAATTTTTAATGTCTTGATTTCAGGTTGTGGAGCATGGTCTTGGCCATTTGCCATTCACTGAGAAACAAGTAGTGACTCCAACAGGTAGGAGAATGGCTTGAGCTGTAACTATACTTTATAATATTTTTATTCAAGCTAGTCATGGTGTCGGTTAAACTGGGCCAGCTACTTCTTGGGATCCATTATCATATCTTTTGCATGGATCTAGAAGATTGTGTGTGCCTTGTGGAAATCAAAGGAAAACCTAATGGCATTGATTGCTCGATTGCATCCCCACGATTATAATTTCTAATTTTTCCCTAACCAGGATCTGTGTATAGCGGTGTTGATTTCTGCAAGAAACTTTGTGGGGTCTCAATCATTCGAAGGTGAGCGTTGAAAGGTATTATATGTTTTGAAGTTCTTGATAGATGGAGATTGGAGCTGTTTGGTTTTCCAGTTTGTTTACACCTTCAAAATACGGGATACAAAAAACGAGCTTTACACTGGAAGCATACATGTTTGTTTGTTCATCTGTTGAGTGAGTGCCTTTCCTATTCTATTCTCTTGGCTAAAATTTTCTGTTTTCTACGCTTTACTAGTGGTGAAAGCATGGAAAACGCATTACGCGCATGTTGCAAAGGGATTAAAATAGGGAAGATTCTTATTCATCGTGACGGCGACAATGGAATGCAGGTTCGTTTGTGTGTGTCTGTGTGTTTTTTCGTAACACCTTTAACAGTTCACAAAGATCATGTCTCTTTTCAAAAACAAAGAAACTTAAACAAAATTCTTCCTCGCATATGAATTAGCTAATATACGAGAAGCTTCCAAGCGATATCTCCGAGCGCCATGTCCTGCTTCTAGATCCCGTTTTAGGCACAGGTAATTTAAGTTATTTTCCCTCTCACAGTTTGAAGTGTATGTTCTCTTAATCTTCCAGTGGATTTCTTGAAGGTAACTCTGCAAGTCAAGCGATAGAACTACTCATACAGAAAGGAGTTCCTGAATCCCACATTATATTCCTCAATCTTATCTCGGTGAGTGTTAAATCACATAACTTGGCCTCTCTCTTTCTCTCCCAGTCACAAACTAACAATCGATTCCGCATCCTGCAGGCTCCGGAAGGAATCCATTGCGTCTGCAAACGGTTTCCATTGTTGAAGATTGTGACTTCGGAAATAGATCAGTGCCTGAACGAAGAGTTTCGGGTTATACCAGGCTTGGGTGAGTTTGGTGATCGCTACTTTGGTACTGACGAGTAAAAAGTACCTACTAATCTCGGTTTGAAAACTGGCGTAGTGGTTGTTGTGTCTTTGTATGTGTGTGGGCATAAAGTTGCGACCATGTTATCAAAACTTGAACCACGGAAAGGGCATTATTGTTTGTTTAAATCATTTGAAGTTTCTTGGTTTTGTACATAGTTTGATTTCGATCAACAGAACCCATTATTCCGATTTAACAGACCTTTTTTCAGTGGCGATCCTACCGAACACTTTCGTAGTATATGTAAACTTCTTAAAAACAAGCACGGCACGTGTATTTTCAGTTGGGTCCACTCTATTTTACCTGATCCGGGTTTGTTCTTTCTTTACAAATAAGACCACTATGAATGTTTTTAGTCACAAACGAAACACTATGATTTAGGAGGTACCTAAGGAAAGTTAAAGCTAAAAGTGTGATTTAGGGGTCATCCAAGGAAGTTCCTCCCCACTCAAACCGTCGGCAATCATCTCCTCCGCCTCCGTAGCCGAGCGTATCCTCAACAAAGGCCTCTTTGCCGGAAGAACTGGCAACGGCGCCTCCCCACGTATAATCCTCACAGCCTCCTTCACCCTCGGCCGCTTCTCGCAATCAGGATGCGAACATACCATCCCAACCATCAACACTCTTTCCATTTCCTCTGCATCAAACTCTTCCTTCAGCATAACATCAACACCATCCAGGACTTTCCCTTTCTCCCAGAGACTCCACATCAGGTCTATAAGCACCGTCCCGTCATCTCCAACTGGTCTACGCCCCGTACACACCTCGAGAACCACCACACCGAAGCTGTAAACGTCGGTTTTCTCGGAAGGTACACCTGTGTAAACGTATTCAGGTGCTAAGTAACCCATAGTACCTGCTGGGAGAGTAGCTTCGCGTCCGGCTAGCATCGCACTATGCTCATAAACCTCAGCTAACCCGAAATCACCTAACTTGGCGTTGAACTCGGCATCAAGCATTATGTTACAGGTCTTGACATCACGGTGGATGATCTGTCTCTCGCATTCTTCGTGTAGATAAGTAAGCGCAGAGGCCACGCCGAGAATGATGTTAACCCTCTGCTTCCAAGAGAGGACTACTAATTCTTCTAACGAATCTGACATAGGCTTCTTGTGAAGGAAATCACTCAAACTTCCGTTGGGCAAGTACTCAAAAACTAGAGCTGTCTCTGTTCCTTCGCTACACCAGCCCTGGAACTGAACTAGATTCTTGTGCCGCAAGTAACCCGTCATTGTGGTGAACTCTGTAGTGAAAGGGTTGCGGTTGCACTGTGGCCAGTGAGCCCGATCAAAGCGTTTCACGGCCACGGATCCAATAGTAGGAATGGAGCCTCTGTATACGGTTGCTGAAGCTCCATGACCCACGACTGTGTTCTCGTTGAATCCTGATGTTGCAGATTTTATATCAGCCAAGGATAGTCTTCCCGGGATCCTGTTCAACCCTGAATTCGCATCTCCTCCTTCACAAATAATCCTTTTCTTGCCTCGAATCAATGAGAAAGCAATAAACGCAGTGAGGACAACAATTGCAGCCAAACCAGGTAGGAGACTCCAGAAAGGGATCCTTAATCCAACAACTGAAACCCTAAGATCGAAACCATCATGGTGATGAATGTTCCTGGGATTCTCAAAGCAGACCAACCAATCGTCATCTTCTTGAATCACGTCAGGGTGTGAGCCAAAGGTTCTAAATTTCCACCGCTCGACGACGTGCAGAGCTGAACCAGCTGCGTTTGAAGCTGAGAAGCCGACGTGCATGTACTCTTTGAATCTTCCGGTGAGATCAATCTGTGCGGCTAAAACCGGACTCGTGGGCTTAACTCGCGAATACCCAACCCAAACTCTGATGAGTTTGAGAACGTCACTATACTCAATCCACGCCATCATCTCTCTCCCACTTTTAAGATCAATCCCTTTGGAAAGTGCGTCGACGGAAGCGACGGAGAAGATGGAATTGACGTCGATTCCGACGTGGTTATCGTTGATATCTCCGTGACTCGGGTCGAAACTAGTATCGAACTCTACAGCGATGAAGGAACCGTGCGGGTCTATAGCCGGGTCGGGGAGACCCAAGAAGCCATTGGAGAAGGCGAAGGACTCGGCATTAGAGGTGATCAAGAAAGCAAAGCCATCGCCGAAGGGACAAGAAGGGGAGGCGATGATGGAGAAGGAGAAGCGGCAGGAGAAAGAAGCGGTAGTGTTGGTGGAAGGTTCTAGAAACTTGATTGGGTAAACGTATAGGGCACGTCCAATGCCGGAGGAGGAGCAGTTTGGCGGGGACGGTGAGACGGAGGGAAAACAGGGCTGTTGCTGGGTGAGGGAGATGGTGTGGCCGCGAAAGAAGGCGTCGCCGTAGAGGGTTAAGTTCTGCTGCGACGGCGATAAACGGCGAGAAAATGCGGGAAAGTCTTGGATCATAAAGAGAATGAGGTAAAAGAAGAAGAGAAAGGGAAGAGAGTGATTCATCGCTGTTCTTGAGCCGGTGAGCCTCTGCTTCGGAGGAAGCAGCTAGTGAGTTGTGTTATTCAGCTGGGTCGGATTTTGTATCGGGTTAAAAGACTGGATTGGTTCGGGTCGGGTCTCATTAATTTGGTTTTATTATTTAAAAAAGAAAAAACTTTATCCATTCCCGGCGACAGTGAGAAGCAGGCGAGCGATGCATTCGTCGACCCTTTTCTCTTTCGGAGCTCGTTATCCGACCATAACCTGCCGCGTGTCACCTCCGGCTTCGCCTCCCGTAGCTTCTCTTTCTCTCCCGTCAAGCTCCTCCGAATCGCTAGCTTGCTCCCTCCAGTGCCCTCATTTCCAATCGTACTACGCCGATGACTCTTCATCTCTCAATTTGCGTAATTCCTGTGTGATAATTTGGTTATATTTCCTCTCTGTCTCTGGGATTTCTCAGGTGCTCAGGTTGCACGCAGGAGTTCAATCTCCAGCGTCCTTCTGTCGTCGACGAAGCTTCAGGCTTCTTCAAGCGTTACGGCGTCGAAGATTTCACTTTCGATAGCTGTAGACTGGTTATTTCACTTCTTCTTCTTCTTCCTATTTCTGGGTTTTCTCATAGTAATGAAGTCTTTTGGTTTCTAGTGATAAAATTATTTTTTGGGATGTCGTGCTCCTTGTGTGGCAGTGGGGATGGAGGTGCCGAGCAAAATTGGCCGTTCGTGGAACCTCGGATAATGCATTGATCGGCTTGTATCAAGAGGGAACTCACACTGTTGTAGACATTCCTGAATGTAAAGGTAATTTGAATTACGCTGGAAACAGTTGATTTTTTTAAAGTTGTTTTGATTAGGTTGAGTTTTAAGTTTTGCAGCTCATCATCCTAACATTAATGCTGCCATCGAGTTACTGAGAGAAGGTATTGTTTCTTATTTGTTCTCTGATTCAGAAAAGATGGAGATTGATTGTATTTTCCGTTTAACGGAGTTTTGCTTTATTTTAAGGTATTAAGGTGTTCGATGTCGTGCCCTTTGACGAGGATCAGGGCACTGGGGACTTGCGATACGTTCAGGTGATTAATAATGGAATGACATTTGAGTATATATGGAAATTTTGCAATCCAATCTGGTCGAGTGTGGTGATGAGGTTTTTCTATAGATGGCTGTTACGACGCACAGTACATCACTACGTGCTCCAGAGAGATACAAAAATGGTCGGACAGTTTTATTTAAGTTATTTCTGTTGCACAGTGATAAGCTGCAATAAGATTGAAATAGGAGTTTCTAAATTTGGATATTGGTTTCAGGAAAAGTGCAGGTCTCCTTGGTTTGGAACTCGAGAAATGAGAAATCTCATAACGCAGATAAGTTGCAAGCATTGTCCAGCGTGAGTTTTTCGGAAGTCTTTATTCCTTTTGTTTGTTTTCCTCCTCTGTTTCTGCAGGTAACACTTATATCATTCTCATTTTCAGTTCCTGTGGAGAAAAGGTGGACCCAATTGCAAGTTTCACCTGATCCATTCTGTCTGGGCTAACTTTCAGACATCAACCAACAATGTGAGTCAGAGAAAAAAATTATCTCATGCTTTGGCCAAATACTCAGGCAATAATATCATCAGTATTAGCTCATAGACTTTGATCTGGCAACCTGTTCTGAATTGAAAGATTCTCTGCCTAAAAGTGTTCATTTCTTTTTTTTTGTTCACTTTCTTAACTTTAGACTTAATTATTCCATTTTGTCTTAGATAATCTTTGGAAACAGGTGGAGGCATCTTTTAGGTGAGAGAGATTTCTGGGAACACGTTGGAGGAATTGACATATCGTTGGATCCTTCTAGTTTTGGCCAAGCAAATACACGAGTGAGCATGCAGATATTAAGTTTAAGCTAGCGGCGAGTAGATTAGCTAGTTTCAACTGAATTTCGTGATGGCTGTAGTAAATGCCGTATGAATCCTAATATATGCAATGTTCGTGTCAGGCTTTTGATAGCTTGCTTTGGAAACTGCATAAGTATGTTCCTGGGGGGTCATCTGTTGCTGATCTATATGCAGGAGCCGGTGTGATCGGGTTATCGTTAGCTACGTCGAGGAAATGCAGGCAAGAACAGATATTGTTCACATCTGTTCCTTCATTCGAGAAGATTCTGTATATGTTCATGTTGATGAATAGATTGACCTCAGCTTTAAACTTTAACATGCTTGCAGTTCTGTCAAATGCATTGAGGTTAACAAAGAAGCTAGGCTGTCTTTTGAGAAAACAATCCAGAGGTTGCCGAACTCATTGAATTGCAGCATCACTTGGCACCATGCAGATGCTTCAGTTGTAAGTAGTATTTGCTTTTAGCAAAAAGAAATCCCAAATTTTAAGCATCTTAATGATCTGTTGTACCTTTTATTCGCAATTCTACAGAACCCACTATCGTGGATTATAGGATCAGATGTAGTCGTCGTGGATCCTCCTAGGAGAGGTCTGGATGCTTCTCTCCGTCAGATTTTGGAGTCTGTCCCCTCCATTGAGAAAAGAATGAGGTCTTCATCACAGAGGTTGTTCAATTTCTTCTAAATGAAAGTTTTGAATTTGCTTGCATAAGACAATCATTTATCTCCTACCATCAAAACTTAAAAGCTAGATCTTTACGGGTCTATTGATTTTTTTTTTTTTTTTTTTTTTTTTTTTNAACGCAAAAGAGGAGAAGAGGCCGTGGATATTAAGATCAAGGGAACTTTCAGTTCAAGCTGGCAACAAGCTTACCCCTGAGGAGAATAACACTCTACCGCAAAGACTCATTTATATAAGCTGTGGTTGGGAAAGCTTTAAGGAGGTACCATAAGAGAAACACTGATATCACTTCTATACAAATGGCCATTATGTCACCAATAAACTCTGCTTCTTTTGGTTCTTTCTAACTTTCTAAATAATTGCTTAGGACTGCAAGTCTTTGTTATCTAGCAGAGCGTGGGAGCTGGAAAAAGCCCATGGCTTCAACTTCTTTCCCGGAACTGACAGGTAATGGCTTCATAAAAACAATTACTTTTGTGGATTAGACTGCAATAAGTGCTTATTTTACAATTGGTGTTTTCAGCATTGAAGTTTTAGCCGTATTCAAGAGAAGGGTTGTGATGAAGAAAAAGAAGAAATCGGGAATAAAGAAAGTGGGAATAAAGAAAGTGCGTGCTAAGTAGCATCACATCGACAATAATTAGTTAGTCTCTGTAACAATTGAACCTCAAAAGTCCAGGAGACCACCATCTGATGGATGAGATAACAATTTTGCTGTTCCTTTCTGAGAAGGAGATATGGTTCCTCTCTCTCACTGTGATTTTACAAGTATAATAAGAGATGTGTGCAATATTTTAATCTTATAATCTTCTGTTTTGGGTATGAAGAAAAAGTGCAAAACTGGACAGAAACATCTTCAAGAATGGGAAGAAAACAACATTGGGTGCAAAGCCATTTTTACAACGACGGGTAAAACAAAATAAAGTAGCAATTCAGTGTGCTTTTCTACCTTTGGATTTATCCAAGTGAGGGAAAGCTTGTAGGATGTTGTACGCCCTTAGATCCTGCCTGGTTAAGATCCCTACCACAGGAGACCTCTGCAAACGGTTTGATAAGCGAGGAGGCATTAGTGTCATCAGATTTGTTAATGGGCAATTTATAGCAAGCGTGAAAGTAAAAGAGAGTAAGAAAAGGCATATATACTCACTCCTGAGGCTTGAATCTTGGGAACAATAAGCAAATGCCGGAGTCCCACTTGCCTGAACAGCACCAAAGCCTTGGCCACAGACATGTTCTCCATGACTGTGTAAGGTGTTGTGTTGGTGAGAGGATGAAGATCAACATACATTTGCATTTCAGAGCTTGTGATGGCCACATCGTCGAAGTTGTCTTCCCTCTCAGCCAGTTCATCCCATGGAAACTTCTCCCTGACCTCCCACTCCTCTGTTCTTCTTTTCTCTGTCAAGAACCATCTCTTTTTCAGAACTTTAACGAGGTGCGCTCTCAGGATCAACCCGTGGAGTTCTATAGCCCCAGTTGCTAGACCCACTTGAGGTGGTACTTCTGCTTCATCTAAAACAGGGAATGCATTATGCGTCGTGTTCCTTAGCACATCAACTATTTTAGCAACCTTTTCTACGCCTTGCAGGGTTACGACCGGAGGCTTAGCATCAACAAGCTCACCGACGGAGAGGTTCCTCATCCACGGCTCTGGATTTGCTTCTAAGAAAGGTAAACCCTTTAGATGCAGAATGATATCATAGATACTTGGGTTGAAACTGTCTCCCACAGTTTTGGCAATGAGAAGCACAATCATTGTAATGGGAAGCAAAAGAAGGTTGTTGGTGAGTTCGAGGAATATAACACAGAGCGACACAGTCATTCTCATCGACCCAGCCATGAGTGAAGCTGCGCCAAGAACAGCGTAAAGTCCTTGGTCAATGCTCGTGTAGGATCCCATCGCGGCGCCAAGCATTCGGCCATACGCAGAGCCCATGAGGATGATCGGGAGGAAGAGACCGGACGGTGTTGCAATACCAAATGTGATAAGCCCCAAGATGCAGTAGAGCACAAAGAATATCCATAGGGAACCCATGCTAAACTCATTAGGAGTGTTGGAAGAGAAAATGTTCCTGACAGCATCATCGTTGGTGGTGAGAAGCAGAGTAGCCAGATCACTGTAGTAACCTTTTGGGCAATGGAACTGTTTGAAGTTCCCCGATCTTCCATTCGTCGGGCATCTCTCCTCTATCGAAGGGTCACAAGGCGTGCATTTAGCCAGGAAAGGAAGGCCGTAGAGGCAAACCGATGTGAAGAGAGATACCGTAAGACTGAGAAGCACCTTATGGATCTTACCCTTCCTGCAAAATGACCAAACACGGTAAGTAAGTTACTAACTTTGTCGAAACATACTCATAGCATCTGGTAATAAGAGAGTTTCAGCATTTATAACTTACTGGTTGATGAGATTGTAAAGCCGGAGAACTTTATGGAGAAAGTGATTGTAGAGGCTCCCAAGAATTCCACCAATGACACCAATCAACGTGACAGGGATTATATCAGTCACATGGTAAGTATAAGTTACGTGACTCACATCAAACATGATAAGCCCTCCTCTTCCAAACAATCCACACTTCCCTGAGTTGCATATCTCTATGAACTCCCTCAGAACAACCACGACGACCGCTGTGCTGAAGAAAGTCCGCCACAACAAGGCGCTTCTCCACCAAGTGGCGACTTCCTCAAGGGCGAAAAGCACACCTCCAACAGGTGACCTGAAGGCTGCACAGACTCCAGCTGCTGAGCCACAAGTGATCAGGTCCCTTCGGTCTCTGTCGTTGTTGAAGTAACGAAGCCACCGCCACTTGATCCGGTGGTTGTCTGTTCCCCCTTGCCCAAGCAAGGAAGCTATGCAGCTCCCAATGTGAACCAGAGGACCTTCTTTACCTAGATCAAGTCCTGCTGCAACCGCTCCAATGCTTCCAATGATCTATCAAACCCCAAAAATCCGTGAGTCAAAAATCAAGCTTACACATAAATCTCTGTTATAAAGTTCTTCAGAGACAAACCTTAACGATCATAGTGGTAGCACCAAACATGTTGGGAGTGTCGACGCCATTAAGATAAGCTTTGATCTCAGGAATGCCAGGCCCAGCCGCCGTTGGAGCAAAGCATACACAAAGCACAGACGCAATCAACGTCAGCCCCAAATTCGCCCCAGCAAACATTATCAGACCTGTCACATATCTGTTTCCACACACAAGACTTTATCATCCATCATTACACTAAGAAGAAGGTAATAAAAACGTTTTGAATCCTAAATAATTACCTTTCTTGGTCGAGGAAGTGACCAACTGCTAAAAGTTTGTAACCAGCGATGTTTTCCACGGCTAAGTTGATGAGAGTGGCGATTAGACCAGTGAATAGACCGACAAGACAAGCGAATGTCCATTTCAAGAATATGTATTGAAGCACTTGTGTCTTTGATCTTTTTCTCCAATCATGCTTAAACAGATCGTTCTCGTTTATTCTGTCAATATTTCACTCCCTGAATTCAAGATTATGCAGAGAAGAAGAGAAAGAAGATGAAGAAGAAGAAGACATACTCATAGTCCAAGCTCTCGATGTGAGAAACCTTGGCACCGACCAAAGCAAGTGGGGTTGAAGAAAGTGTTCGATTAGCCTTAACCAGAGGTTGGTTCAGTGTGTTGCTCTCTGGGTCTCCTTGTTCTTCTTCTCCATTGCAGTTACTACTATTAGCAATCAGGTTTAAATCTCCTTCCATGCCTTCTCTTTTTCTCTCTATCAGATAAAGAAGAAACTGGCTTTTGGTCGGAAACTCTGCAACAGAACTGTTTTAAGGTTCTTGAAGAGATTTCTCTGTTAAAGAAAGCATTTCTGGGTTGGTCTTTTTGTTTCAATTATTTAGTTTTTCATGCAAATTGGTTTTTCGGGTTTTGTCGTTATTTTTTGCTTTTTACAAAGTTTTATACTTGTACATGTCTACAGACTACAGACGTATATATATGTAGACGTATATATATGTAGATGCATATATATATGTACACATGCATATGTGCACAGTGTTGAATGTTTGCGAGAAGACGCTTAAGGGATGGTTTATTAATTTATTTTTTATGAGAGGGCAACAAATAGAAATATGTAATCCATACATATGCTACACTACAAGATTGGCTTATTAAATATTATGTGTACAATAAATTACAAAGAAAAGTAAAGCAAACTATGAATAATTGTACGTATAACGTAGGGATATGTTTTACAAACCAGAACGTAGGGACATGATTTATTACCAAAAAACGTAGGTATATGAATTATCGACTTGTGGCCTAGTTTATATTTTCAAAGGTAACCTAGAGAAAATAATTTATTCTTCGGTACATTTTTTAGCTAGTAAAAATTATGAAAAAAATTTGGTGAATCGTATGTTTTCTTAAGTATTTATGTAAAAAGTAACCAAATTTTTCAAATAACTTTTCCAATGGAATTTTTTGAAAACTGATGATAAAAAAATTTCACAATATAAAAATACTTGGATAGAAAAAGTATAAGCTGTGAATATATTTCTTTTAATTTAGTCTTTAAACAAATGTTTTCGTATGTGTAAAGCAAAAAGGGAAGAAGTTGGGAATTGAGATGTATAAAGTTTAGTGAATGGTGTATGAAATGGCCGTAATACCATATTTGTTGGCGTTCAAACTGGTGATTAGAACTTAAGAATTTACAGAATAACAGTTATGATTTCTATATTGCAATTGAATATTTTATGAATTTTGATAAAGCTAAAAGTGATGGTAAAGTGATTTTCTAAGAAACTTGTTAAACCATCATTAAGCTATAAATTGCAGAGATCAATTGAGCTTGAGTTTTTACTTTTAAGATAGTCGATTTCATGCATTTTCTACAAGAAAATCAAATTAACATTTAAAAAAAAAAACTCAAGTTCTCGATTGGCAGCTTCTGTTCTTGTACAGAAGACATTCAATGTTATTTGTTCTTTATCTGTAAAACCAAAAAAAACACATAAAAGTAGTAAAAGAAAATAAGAATTAAATTGACGAGAACGATAATAATAATTATTTAATCCAGTCGGTTTTGTTTTGGTTGAAGACTGACAAATACTACAAGTGGATTAAATACTATTTGTCAACCTCTCCAACTCAGCCAATACCTTACATCCGACAGATCAACAACACTTTTGAACCTATCACATGTATCCACGTGTAACAGTTCATATGTCCGACCGATCTAACGGTCTCAAACCTTCACCTCTTGAGGTGATCAAACGGCCACTTTTTATATTACTAATATTAAAAAACAATCGTTTTCCGAATTTCTCTTTGGTTAGAAAAAAAAAAAAAAAAACTCTTACCATTTTGCGTCGAGAATACATCTGATAAGATAAACCATTTCTATTTTCTACATATCAGTCGGACCCAATAAGTAACAGTGATACAGCTGCATATAAAAATAAAAAAATAAATAACAATACGGCAAGAAAATGTATTGCCACAAATGAGTATCGAACGGCGATTTTGTCTTTCTGGGCCACCTGAGTCCACTTGTCTTATCGAAGACTAAGTCTGCTCCAATTGGCTGTCTCTTGTATCCGACACGTGTCCTATCGTGGTTCATGTGATTTTTGCCTCTCCCCTTTATTTTCGTGAATATAAAAATTATTAGTTTTGACCAAAAAA
>OVBB01000136.1:0-44838 GCA_900406415.1 Isatis lusitanica
TCAGGCAGGGATTGAGAACTCGCATCCGCTGTCATTCCTGGTGCGATTGTGTCATGGCTTCTTATCACGGGACTGGATAGTCCGTGTTACACATGTGTATAGGGAGGCCAACCACCTTGCGGATGGGTTGGCAAACTATGCTTTCGAGGTTCCTTTAGGTTTTCATGCTTTAGATAATATCCCTTTATCGCTTATTTCTTTGTTTGATGACGACTTAGCCGGACGCTTGTGTCTAAGGCGAGTTAAACTGTAACTTCTTTTCATTTAATTCATACGGGAGATTTCTCCCGGTCTTTCACCAAAAAAAAATATAATGAACCCGAAGAAAAAGAGATATTAAAACTAGAACTTTTTTAGATAAGTTTGTTATTCTTCATGAGATCTATGAATATTTTAATTTTTTTTTTTGAACCTCATATTATGAATATATGATGTACATGCTCTTAAATATTAGAGAGTTAATATGTCAATACCCCCTATATTAAAATTCTTTAAAAAAAAAAAAAAAAAAACAAACCCCTTATATTAAAATGTAATTACGTACTTGTTTCACCAATTATATACATGCTAAAAGTATCTTTATTTTTGGAAATAAATGCGACTATCCCCATCCAAAGGAGATTCGTGTCACCACCTCCTTCTTCACGTGTCACAATCTTACCACCCTACATTCTAATAATAGAAACCAAACTTTAAAAAGAAAAATCAAATACTCTGAACCCACAAATGAGTTAACAGGATTGGGCCAGGTGTCCCATCATCTCGTAGTACAATCCTCGCGTTAGGTTACACGTAAACTCGAAAGTCGCAGAGCCTTATGTGTCTCTTACCTTTAATCGCACCGCTACTTACAGCCACTCCTCGCTCTCCCATTGGTCACTCGAAACCCCTCGTACCGAGGTCTCGGTGGGACCGCGATTTTGAAACCGCGAAACGCCACGTCTCTCTCCTTTCGTCCAATCACAACGCTGCGCTGTTCATCGTCTGGTCTCGCACGTGGCGGTTTCTCCAAACGTGTCGACGTAACAGTTTTTCTTTATATTTGTAGCGGCACGCTTCGTCGTTAACTCATCATCGATCATTTCATTTGTTAGAATTTAGCAAAAGTGAAATTTACTGAAAAGCCCTTTTAAAGAAATGAATTCTCGCGGAGGTTGTTGTATTGCGAGGTACGGAGGCGGAGATATGTCGAAGGTTGATCGGATAATGCTCCGGTACCGTCCGATTGCTCCGAGACCAGAGTCCGGTGGATCTTCTTCGCCGCCGGTGGATTCCGTCTCGCCGAAATCACGGAGAGGGAAGAGAAAATTTTCGAAAGAGAATAGTAGCAGTAGCGGCGGCGGCGGCGGCGGATCTGTTAACAGTAACGGTAACAGTAAACGGTGTAACAGACGGAGACACGAGGAGGCTAAGAAGGGATCTGAGATCGTGACGCTGCCTCTTCTTCCCGAGACACCTGAGAGGAAGGAACCGGCTAGGGTTTTGGCGCCTAGGGCTGAGTTAGGTGCGCCTCCGTTGTGGCTGAGTTTCGAAAATGACGGACGTTATCTGACGGCGAAGAAGAACTCAGATCTGAAGTTGGAGTTGATAACGGCGAAAACGGAAACCGTCGTGTCGTCGTTGTTAACGGTGGAGCGCGTAACGGAGGGAGAGTATGAGTTAGGGTGTACGGACGAGGAGAGGAAGATGAATCTGGAGAGAGACACGTGTCCTGGTTTTATATCGGACGGTTTAGGGAGAGTGGTTTGGACGAACGGTTCGTACAGAGAGTTAGTGGTTGGGAAAGAAGGGAAGTGTAGTAAGATGAGTGTGTGGCTGGTGATGAAGGAGAAGCCTCTGCTAACGCAACGGACGTTCACATGTAGAATGAGACTGCAGTACACGTGTCGTGATAATGAAGTGAGTTCGATTACTTCTCCTTGTGACGTTTGGAGGATGAATGACGGTGGCTTTGCGTGGCGGCTTGACGTTAACGCTGCGCTTTGTCTTGGCCGGTGAGGTTTTGGCCGTTCGATTGCAGGAAACGAATATCTACCGTTAGATCTGACATGATGAGGAGAGAAGGGCGCTTACTTAACTAGAGTCTAGATAGAGAGCCATGCAGTTCGAGATCTTTGATCTTCACTTAGAACTTAGGAATGTACATATGTTGCTGCTTTGTCTTCTGTTTTGGAGCTTTTGAGGTTTTTTTTTACTCTGTACTCGGTTTAGGTATTTTTTTTTTAAATGCTTGGTGAATGGCAATGAGCTATGTTTAATAATAATGCAGGCATAAATGGGAAAATAGTTGTCATGAAAAGAAGTAAAAATAAGTTTCAGAATTGAAACGACGACTAGTTCAAGTATTTACGGATCCATTATAGATTTTCAGATCGTATACATATTATCAGATAACCTTAGAATTATAGACGGAGTATCTGCGCATTAGCATTAAGCTTACAGACATTATTATAACGTATGAGATGGACTTGAACGCTATTAAGTACAGCCACATCGAACATCCGGATAAACACATTAGAGTTGTACGTAAATTAGTTTACTTTAGATATATAAATTATATTTATGTTTTTTTCATAGACAGAAGAAGGAGAACTCCCTTTTCTACATAGATTGTTTGAGGAAACCTAGAGAAAAAAGAATGGATTTGTGGATGTTTTTGATCAGAGAAGATGTACCACCGTATTTCCGAGAAGATCTAAAAGTGTCAAATTCAGTTTTCATAACAACTGTAGTCTGTAGATAACACTCTTGTAGAGTACAGTAAAACACTAGTTTTTTATTAACAAAAATATATAATATCTAAGAAGATTAATCAATAAACTATATTAGGATCAAAGAAGTCGTGACGAAATCATATGATGTATACTTTTTTTATTTTTTATTTTATTTCAAATACGTATACTACAGCAAAGGTCTATTATATTCTTCGCACATAGTTGACACTTGACAAGTATAACTATAAAACTGTATAGTATCTAATGAATAAGATAGAAAAGGAAGAGAAGATTTTTGTGTCTATTATTTCAAGTACAGTAGTTTTTTTTATAGAGATATATATATATGGTTGAACAATATCTAAGATAGTTATAAATATAAAATATACTTAGAATATCTAGATATAAATTTCATAATATATATTTATATCTAGGATATCTTGAATATCGAGAATATCCATAGCACTCTAATGCATGTTCATTACGAAAATGATTTGTAATGCGTCTAAATGCTGTTTCATTGAAAAAATTTACTAAGATAATCTAATGAAAAAAAACTTTAGTTAAGGGAAAAATAATACAACACATGTTATTTCTCATATAAGAACATCATTCAAAAAAATTGAAATGACACAATTTAATAAGATAGACAAGTTTTTTCGGTTTGAAGCATCTTTGTGAATATATCTGCCGAATTTTCACTTGAATGAATCTTTAGAACTTGAAGAATGTCAGTCTTCTGCAACTCATGGGTGTAAAAGAATTTTAGTAGAATATGTTTTGTTCTATCAGTTTTGAATTTTGATATATCCGTTTTTGAGCTATGCGATACATGTAACATTGTCTTCATATATGATTGTCGGAGATTTTTTCTCTGCATATATACCACAATCTTTTTGTATATAGTGGATGAAAAGTCGTAACCATACACATTCACGGTTGACTTTATGGAGAGCCAAAATATCTGCGTGGTTGGAAAAAGTGGTTGTAATGGTTTGCTTCCTAGAACACCAAAAAAATAGTGGTACCAGCACATGTAAAAACATATCCTGTTATATCTAGTATTGTGGGGATCAGACAAGTATGCAGTATCCGCAAAGTCAATCAAATATTCTGTATATTGGTTAGGAAAAATTAGACCCATGCATTTCATACCTTAGAGGTAACGAGAATTAAATGTTTAATCCCATTCCAGTGCATAGCAATTGGGGCATGAGCTAAATCTTGCTTACAAATTCACTGAAAATGATATATCAGGTCTTGTATGACTATTAAAATACGTTAATGCATTTATTGCATTTAAGTATGGTACTTCAGGACCAATAACTTCTTCATTGTTTTTTCTATGACATAATTAGTGGGCCTTTATTCACATCAAGTAATCTTACAACCATGAGACTACTTAAAGAATATGCTTGATCCATAGAAATTCTTTTAAGCACCTTTGTTGTGTATGTTGTTTGATGCATTAGGATTCCGTTCCTTATGTGCTCAATTTATATTCCCAAACAAAGTATTGTTTTTCAAAGATCTTTGATCTCAAGTTATTCCTTCAGATGCTCCATCGTATGTGAGATCTCTTTAGGAGTTCCAATAACGTTTAAATCATCAACATACACTGCAATTGTGAAAAATCCTTACTCAAATCTCTTTATAAAATCGCATGGGATGAAAGGGTCATAACACGTTATCAGCACAAGTCTTTAATCACTTGAGTCACAAATCATAGTTTTCGATTTAGCGTCTCTCTTAACAAATTTATTTCGTTTCCTTTTGAGTGAACAATGTCGAATTTCACTAGTCTTGAATTTGAAATTCTTGATATCACTGTAAACAACTATTTGACATGAGCATTAGATGCTGAATTTTCTCTTGGTGCAAAGGGACTTGATCATACGATCAAAGATGGAAGTCAAGATAAAGCAAAGGCTGTGATTTTTCCTTCGTCTTCACCTCCATGGGAGCCTCAAGAATGAGTACTTGACTGTGAAATATCAACAAATCATTTGGAACAATCTTAAGAAAAGATATGACCATCAAAAAAGAAAAATGTGATCTTACCTAAAGCTCGTTATTTACAGAACTTTAAGTCTGTACAAGATTATTACTCACTCATGTTCAAAATTACTTCCAAATTGGAATAATGTGGAGAAAAAATCACGGAAGCATATAAGTTAGAAAAGATATTCTCTATTTTTCATGTAAATAATATTGTCTTATAGACACAATACCATGAAAGAGGAAATATATTATAAAAAAAGTTTTACATCAATTTGTGAAAATAATTATGATGATTTGCCCTTGGATCCGGCAGATAGGAAACGAACATTGGAATATCATCCCAATAAAAGAGATGAGGTAAGACGCAAATATATTATTAAAGGTCCTTGTCAACCTCGTGGTCATGATATTCTGAAACACTGTCAGGAAATAATTGAGACGATTCAATTTATCTTGGTTTGATCTCTATCCTTGTTGGTTGGAATATAGCTAGTGTGAAAACATATAAAGCATTTTGCTTGGTATGCTACTTATTTAGAGATAACACTGAAGATAAATGTGGAAGTGATGAATTTGTGATAAAAAGCTTCAATGGTTGGAAAAATCCGAAGAGACTACAAGAACATGTGGGAGCAGTGAATAGTTTTCACAATAATGTATTGAAAATGGCTTATAATCTGATGAGACAAAGTCAACCAATTGTTCATGCTTTTTATAAGCAAGATGATGCATAAAAAATGAATACATGATCAGATAGAATGCTTCAATTGATTGTTGTAGATACTTATTACAACAAGGGTTACTTTTTCGAGGTCATGACGATTGGGATCAGCTAATAGAGGAAATTTTGTAGAGCTTTTGAAATATACTGCAATGAGCATGTAAACAAGGTTATGTTGGAGAATGCTCCAAAAAATAATCAGATGGTGTCTCACAAAATTCAGACAGACATAGTGCATTGCTTTGTAGAGGAAGTTATTGAATCTATTATTAAAGAAGTTAATCTTGATGTGTTTTGCTTGTTGGTTGATGAATTTGCAGATGTTTCTGATAAAGAGCAAATGGCAGTAGTTTTTCGATTGGTCGATAAAGATGAGATAGTCAAAGAAATGTTCATTGGTCTTATTCATGTTATAGAGACATCTTCTCTATCTCTGAAGTATGCTGTTGATTCATTGTTTGCTAAACATGGATCAAGTTAATATGAAAGGTCTATTTAATGGGTTGAGATCTTTGATTTTGAGAGAAAATAGTTCTGCATATTATGTCCATTGTTTTGCTCATCAACTTCAGTTGGTTGTCGTGGTAGTTGCTAAAAAGTATTTTGAAGTTAGGGATTTCTTTGACATGATATATGTCTCGTTAAATGTGGTTGGAGCTTCTTATAAGAGAAAATATATGGTTCAAGAAGACCATCGGAAGAAAATCGAAGAAGTAATCCATAAAGGTGAAATTAAAACAGGACAAGGATTATATCAAGAGCTTTCCCTTCAAAGACCTGGTAAAAATCGTTGTGATTCTCATTATAAAACTTTATTACGGTTGGTTAGTTTATTTTCTTCTATCATTACAAGGCTTGAGTGTGTTGAAAGCGATGGGAGTGATGGTATCAAAAGACGCCAAGCTAGTGGTCTTCTAAAATAATTTCACACTTTTGACTTTGTGTTCTACTTATACTTGATGTTGATTCTTCTTGGAATCACAAATAATCTATCCAAAGCTCTATAAAGAAAAGATCAAGACATTTTGAATATCATGTCTTTAGTGAAATCCACCAAGCAACAATTGTCTAAGGTCAGGGATAGTGGATGGGATGCTCTTATTGATAAAGTATCATCATTTTGTGAGAATCATTAAGCTGAGTTTCTTATTATGGACGAAGAATTTGTCGATCCTAAGAAGCCAAGGAAAAGAAGCAACATAACGAATTTGCATCATTATCAGGTGGAATGCTTTTACACAGTATTGGATATGCAAATTCAAGAGTTTAATGATCGCTTTGATGAGGTAAACACTGAATTACTTGGATGTATTGTGTCTTTGAGTCTCATTGATACTTTCCACGAGTTTGATCACTTAAAACTTATGAGGTTGTCTGAATTTTACCAAGAAGATTTTAGTCTTATGGAACAGATATTTCTTGAGCATCAACTTGGTATTTACATTGATAATATCTTAGATGATGAAAGATTTGCTAATCTAGTGCTTGTGATGATGGAGACAAAAAACATATTTCATGTCCTATGGTTTATCGAATTTTGAAGCTTGTGTTAATTTTACATGTAGCCACTGCCACTGTGGAGAGATGTTTCTCTGCAATGAAGATTATGAAGACTACCTTGCGCAATCGAATGAGTGACCAGTTTTTAAATATGATTGTCTCATTGAAAAGGAACATTTTGATAAACTGACAAATAAAATAGTGATAAAGAGATTCAAAAAATGAAGATCATAGGACAATTTGTTGGAATTTTTTGAAATTTTTTTTATAACATTTTTGTGTTTATTTTCTAACTTTATACATGATATTTTTTTTGTTATAAAAAAAAAGACACGTGTCTCATGCTATATAATTTTCTGGATTTGCTTTTAGACATATGATTAGAGAATATCTAGGATAAATAAATATATATCTAAAATATTCTAGAGATAAACTTAATAGAATACATCTATATCTAAGATATCAAGATTCTATAGGTTCTTACAAATCTCTATATATAATTTAAAACTTAAATAAACAGTATTTATCCTACCATAAATTAATTTTGGATATATGTTTTTAATTAAAAAGAAAATATTTTATATATTTTAATAATACAAAATTTAGAATCCGTATAAATTAGTCTTTTATATGCATAAATATACAACATCAATCGAACAATTTTTCAAATAACTAAAGATTTGAACACATAAATCTTTGAAAAAAATAATTTCAGCTTGTTCGTGAGATAAAAGACATTAGTTTAGAATATTATATTTCTTTTTAATTTTCAGAGAAATTGTAAATTGACATGATATGTTTTCAAACAAATAAGAAAATCGCAAGGAAAAAAATAATGTCACTAGACTATTGGTAAAAATCAATTTTATTGATAACAATGATGTTTAACAAAAGATGGATTCAACTAAAATATGGAAATATGAAAAGACGTAAAGAAAAGTTAACGTATACATTTTAATAATGATGTGAACGTGTAGACTAGAAAAAAAACTAGGTTATAAATACAGAGTTTCTTTCTTTTTTTTCCTAACAAAAAGTAAGAAATATGTTCAAATTTGTTTGTATAATAAACATAAAAATATTTTTTTTGAATTAAAAATATAATAAAAATATTTCCCACTTTTAGAAATTGTCAAACTATTTTTTTCTTTCTATTCTACCATATATGTGGTATATATCCTAAACATATGTTAGTATTTTGATAATTAGTTATTTAAGATATAACGTTTAATCGTTTAATTATTATTTTATTAAACAAAAATATAATTTTATAAATTAACACACAAAAATGAAAAGGATATGTCATATTTAATTTTTGTTTGTTTGAAAGTATTATCTAAAAGTTTATTGTATTTTTGAGAATTTAAAAGTTATTAACCAAAAAAAGGAGAAGAATGAAAGATTTCTAAATAAATTTGGTAAAAGTTCGGAATTTGTTGTTGCTTACCGATTTCCTAATTCTCCGTCCTTAACTTATTCAGTCGAAGAATTTCTGCTTTATTGTCAAAAATTCAGGATAACGCCCTAATTAATATCCCAATTTTGAAATAAAATTTATGATATATTGTTGTACGATTTAAATAAAATAAAATAATTGAAAATTCAAAATGATTCGAAGTCAAACAAATTGAATTAATTGAGCATATGCATATGATTCATCGAACAGCTCAACAAATTTCAAAATGTCGAACCATCCGCTCCTCCTCCTCCTTCAGTAGCTGCGTCCTCGTTGTTCTCCATGGCGACTTCTGCTCTCAATTCAACCACCAAGCGAACGACGTCGCTTGCTAAATCTTCCGAGAGCGGCGACGACTCGTCTCACACCACACGGAGGTCTATCCCAAGGAGACACCGGAGCTTGAGCCGTTTCTCTCACCGTGTCCCCGATCCAGACGCCGAAGTGACTCCAACGAGAAAGGGGAAGTTCGTAAACACCGTGAGAGGTTCCGGATTCGCCGAAATCAGCCTCGATGACTTAGCCGTCGAGTTTTTCGAGTCCTTCTCGAGCGAGAGCGGGATTAGCAGCGGGGAAAGAGGACGATCCGGCTCGAGGAAGTCCGGCAACGGCGGCGGAGAAGGAGAGGTGACGCATTCGCAGAGGCGTGGGCGGTCTGTTTCTAGGGTTGGTTCTAGTGGTAACGGTGGCTTATTACGGAGGTTAGATGCGGATACTGAAAGCTCCAGACGGCGGAGGTCCTTGTCTAGAAAGCCGGCGGAGAGGGAAATCGCCGGTAAGAGTGGTGGATTAGATCCAGGAAGGAATAATTCGAGCCGGCGACGGTCTGTTTCTAGACAACCGCGTGAGAGGGTTAATTCCGGCGGTAGTTTAATTACGGCAAATCGTGAGAAGGAGAATTCGCGGCGGCGACGGTCGCTTTCAAGACAACCGCGTGAGAGGGTTAATCCCGGCGGTAGTGTAATTACGGCAGATCGTGAAAAGGAGAATTCGCGACGGCGACGGTCGCTTTCTGTTGTCCGCCGTCGGATTGACAATTCCGAGGTGAAATTACTTTCTTATAGTTTCTCTATGGGCCCTCTTGTGTGATGTGATGCGATTTATTCATCAAACTCTTTTTTGCTTTTTAGTTTACAAAGACAACTTTAATAAGAGGAAGCTATAATCATCACACTGCAAAACTATTTTTCAGATATAATTATGTGATAACTTTGTAGCAACAGGACCATACTTGTTACACATATATTATGTTGTGAATAATGGATTGATTTGTTCTCTGGCTTTGCTATCTTGAATCCGTAGGAGCAGCGTATGAGCATTTTCACTGTTGTGTGTATTTCGCTTGTTGATGTTAATAATAGTATGTGTATTGTAAATTGAGGGAATGCAATATTTTACATGTGCAGAGTGATGTAGATCAAGTTCAGTGTTCAAGCAATTCAAGGGACGTGAAGAAGAGTGTCATGAGTGGAAAGAGTCAGAATGGTGTTTCAGATCATAGACAAGGCCTTAGGAGGTCTTTAAGCCAAAAGCCAATCAAATATCATGATGGCTACTCTGTAAGTCTACAAAGTATATCCTTATACTTTCGTTAGAAATCGTTTGTTGTGGATGTTTGTTCTTAGAGGCTTGGTTATGTTTTCTGTATATGTTATACATCTGCTCTAACTCGATATGGTGAAAAAATGATATATTTTTCGTTACTGATGTGGAAAAAAAAAATTTGGGATGTTTCAGAGCTATTCTTCTGCTGTCACAGATGATGAAGGGAAGGATTCCAGCTCCAGCAAACATGGAAATGAGAGGATAATTCGAACAGTATATGCCCAAAATAAGGTTTGTGTTGTATTCAACTAACAATAATAAACATTTTTCTTTCTCAGCACTACTTTAACTTATATATATGAGCGTCTAATCTCTATTCGAAACAAAGGGCAGATCCTTCTGATTTTTTAGAGATGACTGACGGAAATTGAACAATATTCTACGACTATTAATTGATGGAAACATGCTTCTCCTATCTTAATGAACAATTTTAATACAGGCAACACCAAAGAAAAGGGAGTCTTTGGGCAACTCTGAGTATAGTTCCCAACGGAAAGCACATGATGATCACTCTTCTATCTCCACATTTACTAAAGGCTATGCAACAAAATTGCAAGAGGTAAAACTTCTCTTTGCATATATTTGGTGGTTGTTTTTCTTCATTGAGTAGATCAACGAACACATATACAACGTCTGTCTCCCTCTTGAATCGGCAGTCTGAGGAGCGCAAGCGAGATTTGCTGGCTGAGATTATGTTGGAGGAGAAGCGTGGTAGAGAGCTCTCTATGAACTTGAAAGACTTACTCACTGAAAATAGCTCTGAAGCTGATGAAAAGCCGTCAAGGATGCGGAAGGTGAGCATTGCAGTTCTCAGACCAACTTATATCTCGGTTTTGCCTGTTTCTTAAAAAACCTTTTTTAAATTACAGAGGAGCAAAGACCGGAGCAGCAGGAGGATGTCCATGTGTTTGACAGATGAAGCAGAGCAATTCATCGACGAATTCATTTCCAACATAGAAGACACAGACTTTTCATCATTCGAGGATGAGAGGAGCGAGAGTAGTTCAAGTTTCGGGTTAATAAAATCACAAAGCTCACAAAGCGCCATAGTTCCGAAGAGTGATGTTCCTGTCGAAATGGACGGTGTTATGCTTCCTTGGTTGCAATGGGAATCACCAGACGACACTTTTGCTGCAGTGACATGCCTTAACAAGTCGCTGCCACAGACGCCAATTACAAAACCTAATATCTGGGAATCTGATCAGACTCAGGTAATAGTGCTTCCTTTTGCACTAACACAATGAGACACAATGAAAGACTCTGACATGAATGTTGTCTTCATAGGATGAAACGAGTGGGCAAGAGATGAGCAATGGTACAATAAGTAGCAGAGGAAGTTGGAGTCCGTATGAGTCAGCCACAGAGACTGTGAATCCCATCAGAAGACTAAAGATAGATGTGGCTGAGTATCTTAAGCGACCTAACAGTGCGAATTTTCTAAATGAAACGTGGAAGCTAAGGCACAGGATCAGTTCGGGAAGTATTGTGATATCTAGCCGCTCATTAATCTGAGGCTTCGTGACAGCAAAGCAGTTGTAGGTATTTTTATTGTTTTCTTTATGGTTCTTTTGACCACAAAGAGTCAACTACAGACCACAAAGAGTCAACGACATGTCCATGTATAGTCTAGTTTACGGTCTTTGTTCAGGTCTGAGTCGTCTGACTAGTTAAGCGTCTTAACGGCAAATTTGCACGGACTTATTACAATACTGTATTTTGAATGACTATGTCTAGTTAGTAGTTCAAATCAGGTTTTTTTTGTTCTTTTTAATTCTCAAGTTGGTTGTTTTCGAATTATAAAATAATTGGCTTTGATTGTTTGAGGCCTTAGAGACTGTTGCTTAAGATTTTGATTTGGCTGTCAAGATTTTGGTTGTGGTTTTAGAAAATTTTAAAAACATCAATTAGTGCTTTGAGAAAAAAGGTTATTTTGACTATGAGAATTTTTAGGAAGGCTTTAAGGATTTTAGAATTTTTAAAAAAGCTTTAAGGATTTTAGAATTTCTATAGTATTGTATTTTAAATATAAGTATCAAAAGATTTTAAAATCTAGTGGTATTGGTTTTTGTATTTACAATTTCATCATTAATAGAGTTTAAAATCGATTGTTATTCACTTTAATATTTAGATATAAGAATTGAATTCTTGTGTTATTCATGTTTGAAAGATTCATACGTACAGTTCATTTGATTTGAAAAGTTTGAATGGATTTAAATTTAATTTCATGTGTAAATTATACTAATCAAAATCAAATCATCTTATTTATCCTCATATTTTGAAATCCTTCACTATTAATAAATATTTTTTCTCTTCCAAAAAATGTCATGGTTAATTTATCTATAAAAGAAACATCTTGTTAAAATACAAATGGTTGAAATACATATTTCTCTCAAGAAAAGTTTACTTCCAAATTGATCAAATCTAGATTTTATCCATCTAGCATCTTTTTTTTTCTTTGAATTTTGAAAGGAAACAAAAATTCCATCTTGTTGAAATATATATTTCTCTTAAAAAAATTTACTTCCAAATTAGTCAAACCCAGATTTTATCCAATAACATCTCTTTTTCTTTTTTCTCTTCCCTGAAATTTCAAAGGAAGCACAAATTCCAATTTTTAAGTTATTGATTTTATTATTTTTATTACATGAATTGGCTGATTCATCATGTATATATTTGATTCTAACATTTTAGGTTTTTTTTCATTTTCACTTTTGTTTTGTTTGGATACCTACATAATTGTTTGTAGCTTTCTTTTTATGTATTCATTTTCATTTATAAATTTGTTTTGAAAGAGTGTAATTCTATTCTATTCACAATCTGTTGTAGATATCAAATGATGTTATATTGATTTTATAAATACTTTGATACAGATTTAAAAATTATATATCTGAAATTTTGAAATGAGAAATTTTTTAAAATTTGATATATTCTAAATTTTTAGTGGAGTTGATTTCAAATTATACAACCAATAAACTTTTTTAAAGAATAGTATGCATTTAGACATTGTTCGTGATGATTTGTTTATGAAATTAAAGATTCTCTGAGAATCAATACGAATGAAACTGTATTGAAATGCTTTTTAAAAAATGCACAAATTTTGAATTTACTTAGGACATTCCAAAACATTGCACCGACATTGATTATTACAAAAGAAAAACGTTAGTGCTTACAAAATTCATCCCCACAACTTAACATGAGATAGTTATTATGAAGAAGAAAATCCTGAAAAGTACAAAGAAAAACTATTATTTATCTAAACACAACACAAACTTCGAAAAGATATATAATCTAAACTATAACTCACCCCGAAAGTAATAGTAAGGTCTTTTACTCCCTTAACTTGAAAAAGGCATGCACCGTTTTTTTTTTTTTTTTTTTTTTTTGCCCTNTTTTGTCGACCATTAATTATATTGAGTTGAACCAAGTACAAGATTTAGAGATTACAACCCAAAACTAAATTAAGCCCATCCCTTAACCCAAAATACAAGATAATGATTTTAGGAAAAAGGACACGTGGATAACAACGTGTTTCACGATGGGTTGAAGATTAGGAAGCAACGCCGCTTCGTTTTCTCGATACACCGTCGGCACCGTGAAACTCCTTCCATGTCAATCTTGACTCTAAAACTTGTAACTGATCCTGCTGCAATAACCACCGTCGATTACCAACCGGAAAATCAACACCGCTCTACCACTACCAACCTGACCTTCCACCATGACGAGAAGCTCCGTCTTTGAACCTAACAATGAGGCTCAATCCGCTGATCGTTAACGGACATAATTGACGAAGATATTACTCTCACCTACTTTGAAAAGGTAGATTGAAGCAAAGAGAGTATCAAATCTAGCTAGAATCAAACGGATTAACGCATGTAAATTAAAACTGCAGAAGGAAAAGAAAACAAAATCCGGACAAAGCCGGAAGCAAAAGCAAAATCCGAACAAGTCGGAGAAAGAAATCCGACTAGCGGAACTTTATTATCTAAAACCCAAAAGAAGAATCCGATCGAAGATCGGAAGTTATGAACAACAACAAAAAGAAGAGATTCTCTCTCTAAAAGATACGAGAGAGAGAAGAGAGAGAAATCTCAGGTGATTCGGTTAGAACTATAGGCATGCACCGTTTAAGAGACTCCATAATGTAATAGTTTCCTAAAATATTTATTGTTAGTCCTATAAGAATCCAAAGATGGTGTAACCAACAAAAAACAAGGCTTGTAAGAGACGCTTACTTTGCTAGCACTAAAGAGTAATCGTTGATCATGCTTATGAGACTTTATGTCAGTCACCGGATTCACATGGGCGTTAAAAATGATACCTACTATCATTTTAAATATCAAGAACTTTTACTAGCACAATACTTTCTAACTAAAAACATTAACACATTAAATTTTTAAATTGGTGTTTTCTTGTGCGCCGTCAAAATATTTAACGGTACTATTCATTTTTCATTAAATATTTGATGATATGACATTAAAACCTTTTTATTGTAATAAAATTAAAAATATTTTTTCAAAAAAGATAATGAAAAAATCTAAAGAAAGTATTTTTTTTTCTTCAACTAATATATCTAACAATTTGTATTCAATTAAAAATAAAATATTAATTACTATTTTATATTTAATGAAACATTAAAAAATAGCAAATTTGCTAAATATACATATCTGGAGATTAATTTGCGAGTTGGCGTGCACAGTTAAAACGACAAGAATACTAAGCTGCACAGAGGGGGTGAAAGTCGAGTTCACCCTTTTGTTAAACTCTCGCTCTAAAGTGCAAATCTTTTGTAATCTGTTTCTGTCCAGCTAAGAAATTTTAGCATCTTACTGCTCCCTAGCTTAGCTCTAGGCGTTTCCCAGTCACAAGTTATTGTGCAAACCAAAGGCGCATTAAATGCATGGGATACACAACAAAATTTCAGATATAACATGTCGTATCGGTGTAGTCATGTATGTATATGATAGCAAGTTGGAGAACGTCAGATACAATCGTGGATGTAAGAGTCTCCTGCAGTGAACGAAACCGGTCCTGAAGTGCTTTAGTTAGGTGAATCTCCATAGAGACCCTCTCTTCTCAAATCGAGACACCAATTTGATCAATCATCTTACTCATTTGGACGGACACTAAATTGGCGAGGAAGACATAATCCAGCTCACCGTCGGTGGACACACCGTTGCCCTGAACTTCCCCATCGCAATCCTCATAGCCTCACCCGCCTTGTCCTTCTCTTACTGTTCATTCGCCTCTTTTTCTTTCTGTTTCTTAGCAGCACGTAGGTGAGCAATACCAGTGGTGGTGAGCCCACCTGTGAACCAGAGAACTCGGAATCTGCGTCAATCATTTGAACCATTGATGCCACCCTTGGGTCATCTCCCTCATCAGACCAGGATAAATCCATCATGTTTAGTGCTTCAACCTTTGGACCGGCTAAAATGGAGATACTTCTTCCTGCAATAGTATACAAAATATAAACCCAGTAAAAATGAAATTCACGGATAACATTGGAGGGCGGCAATGCGATAAATAGAGGCGAACCAAATTCATATTTAACTAAATCAGTAGCAAGAAATAGAAGAACTAGTTTGCAACAGTTAAGTTAGTAATAACAAAGTATCAATTAGTAGGAATAATTTTTGAAAGTGTGTCTGATAAGTAATTGGATTACCTGGCAATGTTCGTCAACTACACATGCATGTCCTTGGTTGAGTTATTGTTGTCTAGGAGCCGTTTCGGACGGAGCCACTGGTGAAGCAAATGTTGAATCGAGATTGTCAATATCATCTGCAGATACATGATTCAGTCTCCATTTCTGGCTCCGCTACTTCGCCAACTTCCAAGAAAGCCGGGATGGCGGCTGCCATTACAAGCTGAATCGCATGGACGAATCCTTTGTAGCGACATTGTTTTGTGATAAAGCAAGCTCATCTTTGCTCTTAATGCTTCACATTAAGGTGTCATACATGACTATATCGCATGGATGTGCGAAGAAGTCGTCGATGTTCCTAATTAACTTCACATGGTCATTATTGACTTTGGGGAAATGGGAAGTAGGCATGAGTATGGATGATGTTATCGCAAGGCAGGCGTACTTGATGCAAGTATATCTATCTTTGACAATTTTTTTAGCATCTTAAATGACACGATTGACAGTGCAGGATTTCAGCTTCCCAAACAGTTCAGGCCAGTAGGGTTTCTCATTGACCAGATTTCGTCGTCTCTGCTTTGAAGTTTTTTCGGGTAATTTTTCACAGCTGAGACCCGTGACGTAAGCGAACTCGCGAAGTGAGAATCAAACTGGTTTGCCAGCGAATATAAACCAGATATCATGTTTTTCGGACTTTGAGTTGCCTTACTATGATATGCTAGCCAAAACTCCTGGAAAACGCCGGCATTTAGGAAGTTGCGATTATGGTGCTAAACGGCGACGCACGGAGGAACTCTACCTTTTCCGGGTCCAAAGCTTTCAGAATCGAGTATATCCGCTTGGTCTTGTGATAACAGTTTAGCCTTTCACCACCATGCTCGTGGCCGGCGGTGAACATCCGTTCCGGCAACAACATTCCTTCCATTTACAGTTGCGAATTTGTAAAATCTACCGTCGATACACGCTAGAATAACAGATGAAGCGGCTTTAAAACCACAATTACCTGAAGTTTGTGGAGTGAGGGTGTGGGTTTTCACCTTCAGATGCTTCACCGAGTCAATTCACTGGTTCGTTCTAAAATTCTCTAACAGAGAAAGTGAAAGTGCACTGTCGGAGGAAAGATAAGCTTCAAGAGAGAAGTATCGATTAAACTATTAGTTAGTTACTTATTTAATAGGGGAAAGTTTTGAATTAAATATTGCATCGGTTTCTACTAAATCCTTCAAGATACTATATCTGGACCTATACTTTAATACCTAATAGGGTTTAAATGGGGACATAGAAAAATGAACATTGGACACACCCATTCCGCAGATTTTTACTTTTTTTGTGTATATAAGATGCAATTACTCTTAAAAAACAAAAAAATATTTTAAATAAAAAAATTATAAGTGAAGCTATCCTCTACATATTTGAAGTTTAAACTTGTTATATTTCATTCTTTTTGAAAATATAAAAATAATTTTTTTTCTACTTTATTAACTGAAAATACATTTTGTACAAAAACGCTTTAAATACTTTAATGACAAGTGAATATTTTAGATGCGTTTACTTTTAAGCTTCAAATATGTAGAGGATAACTTCACTTATAAATGGTTGAAAAAAACTTCACTTATAAATATATATTTAAAATGTTTTTAGATGATTTTAGTTATAATAAACATAAAAATGGTATTTAATATTTATTTTTAATTGAAAACGAACTTTTAAACATATTAGTTGAAAAAAAGAAAATGTTTTCTTTTTACTTTTTTCATTTTCTTTTATTTTACATGTCTTTTAAAGAAATTATAATAATAAATGGTAAATAATAATCAGATTATTTTCAATTGAAAATTAAAATTTAGTGCCCTGTCATCAAATATATAAGAGAAGATTAATAGTATCGTTAAATATTTTGACGGCACACACTAAAAAAGCCAATTTAAAAGGTTTCTCGAGAAAATCGCATAAAAAACGTCGAGTCCACAAATACATCAAATTAGTTTAATCGTCTTTAGATATTATTTTAGAAATCAATTTATTATGTTTTGTGATAATTTTAATAAAATTATCTTTGATAAATTAAAATTATTATGACAATTTGTTACTATTATTATTACTTTTTGTTTTTCTAGAAGATGTGTTAAGAAAATTATATCATTTGTGATGAAGTGGTAGTCTAAAAAAGAAGTGCAATTTTCTTTATATATACACTAGATGATAGCCCGCACCATGTGCGGGTATAATATTTGGTATATAATTGATTATTATATAAATTGTTACCATGGTATCATAGTAGTAAGTAATTTATGGCTAATATACTATATGTATCTAATCTAATAAACAATAGCAATATATCATCAAATATAATCTAAATTTTATTAAAATAAAAATACTTATAATATTATAATTTTCATAAATTTAAAATAATTTTAATATTTTCACAATTTATCAAGTAACTAGTATTTGAATTTCCATCAAACAAAAGTACATAAATATTTGTATATTCAGTTTAATAACGTAGTTCAAATAAAGCTTTATTAAATAAAATAAAAGCTTTCAAATTTTGGTGTCAATTAAATATTTCATATATGTAATTCAAAATTCTGAGTAATTTTAATTATTTATAAGAAATATGCATGTCATCGCTTTTCATTTTGTAGTCCATGTGGAACAAAATTTGTATTTATATAATTTCTAAAATTTAAATGTCACACAAGCCATTAAATCTCTTAATTATATGCCTTTAAATGTTTGAATTTAATGATACCATAAAAATAGAGAAAATTTTGAAAGAAATATCTATATTTCTATATATTAAAAAGTGTATTATTTTTTTGTTGACGTGTCTAAATGTAAATATTTCATTGTTAATTTTTTCTAAAATTACTCTGAGTGAGACATGTGGCTGAATTTTTTCTCTCTGTCTTCTCAATTAATATATAGGGGATCTTTGATTTTGCATGTGTCATATTTGTTATTTATTTTTCAAAAAAAAATGACAAATGCAAAAAAGATCTAATAACAACTAAAAATGAAGATCAGTTTTTCTTTGTCTTTTTCTTAACTTTATTCATAAGGATACAATTAATTACTCTATCCTCTAGATGTGGGTGATCAGCAATAATAGAAGATGACAAATGCATAAGATCAAAATTAAACTTTTTTTTGTCTTCTTGTTATCTTTATTTATGAGGAAATAATAATTTACTCGAATTTTGGCTGATATAAAGCAAACAAACCCATACACTTTTATGAGATTAATTAATTTTTTTTTGTCTTTCTGCGTTCTGAAGTCAATGATCAAACATGTATACACACTTAATTATATATACATAATACTAATGCCTTACCAAATCAAACAACAAGAGACTTCTTTGAGAAAACTATCACTATGATGTCATCATCATATTTATCTATCTTTTGCATCATCCTTGTTTCCTTCTCAGGCTTTCATGAATGTATGTTCTGTATACATATAGCTAATCATCACCGTATTTACCTTTACTATTAAAATTGTTAATGGTTATATTTTGTTTTTGTAGGTAGAAACATGGAGGAAAATCTTAAAGAAAATAAAATAACTATATTTCCTCCGTCACCGTGCCGTCGAGCACGTTGCAGCTTTAGCATTTTATGGCATTGTCACTGCTGCAGGAAGAATATGGAGGTTTGTTCAGATAAATTAAAAGAATGCGAGAGTGACTGCATAAGACTTTACCCGCCACACCCACCTTTGCCATAGATCTGAAACAATTTGTCAAAAGCGTTTAAATGTATACTTGAATTGTTGGATAGCTATCTATATTTAGCTTTCCTTTATCATAATAATGAAATATATGTTTCCAGCAATTATATATGTTCATTTGAAATATATGTTTCCAACAGTTGTATATAGAATGTATGAACTTCTCGTGCTATTGCATCAGCCCTGGTGTTTTTTGTTTGTGGAATTAATTTTATCAATATCTTCTGAAATTATTTACTGCATTGGAATTCCTCTAAATGAACACCAAAAGCCAGCCAATTCTCTTGTGCAGATACTATTTTCACTAACTCTGAACAATCTGTGGCAGAAGTCACTTAAAATTTTTGCCATAGATCTGAACAATTTGGCAAAAGCATTTAAATGTATACTTGAATCATAGCTATCTATTTAGCTTTCCTTTATCATAATAATGAATATATGTTTATTATATATACAAGACATCTTTATAGATTTTATGTTTTTTTTTCTCAACAAATTCTCGCATACAATGAAATTGATGTTGTCACTGACCATGACATCGAAAATCAATTTTTAATTCGAGAATCAAAGAATGCGGCATTGATATCAACATATATTGCCACCATTAAAGGAAGAAAAAGCAAATCTAGTAACGATTAGATTCCGACGCCTTCTTTTCGTTCTCTGTTTCTCTGTGATGGAGAAAATTTTCGGCAGTCATGCCAATGTTATCCCGGCACAAGTGGCCGAGACCTTGTCAAATCTAACATCTTTTGTTAGCTTTGTGGTGATTACCAAAGTCTACCATGATTCAATGGTACCCTTTTGAAGATTTAAACAAATCCTTTCGGATTTGCTATGGAGACAACGACCACCACGAAAACCACCATGGAAATACACGGAGGCAAATATAAAATATAAAGCGAATCAGAAGATCAAATCAATAACAAACATGGATTTTTACTACAATCAGAGAAACACATATCTCTTTCTTTAGAAGAGTTCTGATCAAATCAAAGGTTATGCGATGTAACGGATGGATCGCACCTTTTGCCTTTCGAATGCGTAACGGGAAAAATATGAAAACTCCCAAGCAAAAAGGCCATACAAGATTGACGGAATAAGGCGGAAACAACAAAGCATATGATCACGAATATGATGCTTAAACTTTTTTGTCTTTTGCTGTAGTCTCTTTGAATGTAACAATTATCTCATGTTGAACAATGTAATCTTCGATCCATATTAATAAAATTATGATTTAGACGTCAAAAAAAAAAAAACACTAACAATATTTGGAAGAAAAAACTATTCTCCCATTTAAAAATTAATTTGCCTTTTACTTTGTATATAGACTGGATAATAGCCTTTCCCATACAAAAATCTTATATTCAGATTGATCGCACCAGCAAACTTTTAACGGTAGACGCTCCTCACGATACTTTTTTAATTATTTCAAGAAATATACACTTTTGGTTATTGCAAGAATTATACCTTCCAGATGTACCCAACAAAAATATTCTTAATTATCTATAAAAGGTATTTGGCCCATCTTTTATATAAATTTGATATTCTTTAAACAAATTATACATTTTACTTTTAGTCGAAATTCTCTTCAATAAAAGACAACCTTCTCATAGCTCAATATGGTCCGGAAAACTCTATTTCGGATAAATTAGATCCCCCTTGGTAGCTTGTACCTTACTTGTATCATGATTCTCATACATTTGAATGTTAATAAAGTTCTTTGTTGAAGAAAAAGAAAGACAACCTTCTCATAGTTCAAATCAATTAAAATTACATTCGAATCAATCCTTTGTCTGAAGAATCGAATGTTATACTATAAAGGAAATAAGAAATAACGTGAACTGTTTTAGAAAAGAAAAAAACTGTATTAATCGACAAAACCAAAATGAAAGCAACGTGAATGCACTACAAAAAATACTTAATTAAATCACTCTAAATTGTATCAGAAAATTAAGTGATGTTATTTTAAATTACTTATTTATAAATAAAACAAATATAGATGATTTAGCATCAATTGTAATAAATAATGTTATTATCAATTACTTTAGTATCAATTCAAGAAATTGATGTTAAATAATTGTAATATGTATCACTTTAAAAGAATTGATACTATTATATAAAATTATATCAGTTAAATAAAGAATGTATTTAGTTTTTCGGTTAACATCACTTATTAAATTAATAAAAAATTTAAATAAAAATAAAGGGAGAATTTGCTGAATATACATGGAATAAGATTTATTTGCGGAATGGTTGAAACCATAAAAAAAACCTGAAACCACTGTAGATGTGAGGTGTTGTATAAGACGATTTCATCATTTCGTTATGACACAAATCCTATTTGAAATATCTTTCCTTAAATCTACTTCTGACTATTTTAGATATTGTAGTACACTATTTTGCTTATAGGTCTCTTTACATGTATATTAACGACCAAAATATCATGCAACTATCTAACTTTTTTGTTAGCAAACCCAAACTAGACGAAATATAGTAGTTATTTTTATACTTAATTGCTAAAAAATATGTTAGTTAAGAAAACATAAAGTAAACTACCTAAATTTTTTGTTAGCGAACCCAATCTGGACAAAATATAATAGTTATTTTTATACTTAGCTGCTAAAAAATACAATATCTGGAAATCTTTTGTTAGCAACCCCAAAGTGGACGAAGTATATTAGTTATTTTACTTAATTGCTAAAAACTATGTTAGTTGAGAAAACATAAAGTAAACTATCTAACTCTTTTGTTAGTGAACCAAACTAGATGAGATATAATAGTTATTTTTATACTTAATTGCTAAAAAATTCGGTATGCAGAAATAAGAAAGTTATATATAACAATAGTACAAACTGTACGAAATATAATAGTGTTAACAATTATAATATCTGGTATGCTTAAAATTAACCATATAATAGTTGGACCGTTCACCCTCTCGTGGCTTCCGACGAACATATGCTCCGGCAAAATCAATTCTTCAATCTATAGTTGCGCAGTTTTTTTAGATCTAAAGATGTTACAGTAAAAATTAGAAAATAGATTTGATCAGAAAAGTAAAGTACCTTAAAGTTGTCGTAGAGATTTTTTGGCAATTATGGACCAAAGCTTTTTCTGTTTTCTACGGCTGGATGCTCTGCAACTTCTTTTTTCAGACAATGAAAGGTCGTCGTTAGAGTAAATCTGCAAAATCATGCGAGTTGCTCGAGAACGGAATCACGAAATCAGGTAGTGGTGGTAGATGGTGACCGGGGAAGGAGGTAGAAGAGAGAGAGATTGACGAGTTGCTTGTGGTGGTAGAGGAAGGAGGTGGAGGAGAGAGGGATTGAGGAGTTGCGCTTGTGGTGGTAGATGGTGACAAAAGAATGAAGTGGAGGAGGAATTGAGGGTAATAGGAAGTAGGGGTAAACTCGAGTTATGAAAAATTGCACAGTAGACATATCCATTCCAAAAATTTGTGTTTTCTTTGTGTATATGCGCTGAAATTACTCTAAAAATAAAAATAATGCTGATAAAAAAATAGTAATACTATCAAAATAATTAGAAAGATTTGTTAAAATATGTCAAAAAAATGGAACATTTATCCTCTCATATTTTCTTGAGGTGTATTTTGTCCCACTACACTTTATTTATTTAAATCCCATTCTAACCCTAAAGAGTAAATTATTAATTGTAAACCAAATTATTTATTATCTTTTATTTATTTCTCTCTCTCTCTTCTCTTTATCATTAAAAAAAAATTATCTTATCTCTCTTTCCATTGATTATTAAAATAAATAAAAATTATATTATTTATATTTAATAATACACTTTTAATTACTTAAAATCTCATTATAACCATCTTTATATAAATAAAAAATAAATTAGGAAATTAATAGTTTAAATACAAAAAAAATATTTTTCTAATAAATCGCTCATGTTAAAAAAGAGAAAATCTTCATTGGTTATTAGAATAATAAAAAATAGTATTTATATATTATAATGTTTTTACTTAAAAAAAATAATTATGAAATAGTTGGTAACTAAAATTAAAATCATTTATTTTTGTTATAATTTTAGAATTCGAAGTTGGAAAAGCAATTAATTAAAAAGATTTGAAAAGATATAGTGAATATTTTGTCACCATATTTTCTATATTTTTCAGATTTAACAAAATATGTATTCTTCTAGCGGTAGAAAATATAAAGAAAGGGGGAAGTTATATTCTACAGAATGTAAAAAACATAGTGCTAACAGTATAACATATATTCCAAACTCCGTAGAATACAAAAAAACGGTAGAAACGAATTCTACCAAATATGACTGAATCTTAAAATGTTGAGTAAACAGTAGAATGTATATTCGACAAATGGTAGATTATAGAGAAAACAGTAGAAACTATGTTTAAGGGTCCGTAAAAGATAGTAGAAGAAGTAGAAAACATTTTCTACCAATCCGTAGACGATAGAATATGAATTATAACCTTAGTAGAATAGAAAGTTATCTTCTATTTTGAGCATCGATAAGTGTACTTTCTATATATTCTGGATTTTTAAATGTATTTATTTTAAATTAATTATATTTATTTAAAAAGTAATGTAGTCAATTTTTAATAAATATTAAGAAAGGTGTATGTGCAAGTGTTCTATTTTTTTGGCCTACTTTGCCAAATCCCCCAAAAAATTATATGAATTAACTTCAAATGTGAAACCTAATGTAACTATTTTTTTCCATTAACATCAATTGTATAAAAAGTGATGCTATTTATCTTTAATTATATCAGTTAAAACATTTGATACTAAATAAATACTACATTGTATGTGTTACTGTGTACATGCAAAATACAACGTGCTGCGTGCTATCCATCTGATCTGTGCCTTTATTCATACATGCTGCTAGCTGTGCATCTTTCTTATCAGCGCTTTAAGGACCCGTCGACTGGTTTTCCACCATTTAACAAGTATGATCTTTGTCATTTTTTTTTTGTTTTGTTTGGTGACAGAAATTCATGGTAACTTGGATTTTTTCAGTTCTCATGGTTACTTGGATCTTTTTCAGTTTGGTACACCACGTGGAGGGCATTTCAGTCACGTTTATAAAAATTGTAACTACTGCCACTATTACGAGAATATATTCAGTTTGCATTTTTGAGCCTTTCACTTTCACATTAATCATCAGAATTTGTTAAAATAATAAAACATTGTCATTCTATATTTCTATATATATACATAGGAGTAGCACTACTCCATATCAGAAATATCATTCTCAATCACGTCTTCTCCAGCATAAGGTCTTTACCCTCTCTCTATCAATTTGCTTCATTCTGTTCCACGTTAATACAATGGCATTTTCTCGTTGATATTCTCTATTCATATTATATCGTTGTACAATGATATGTTAACGTATAACTTCTTCCTTGTTTATTATAATAATTAACATATAATTTTGTCTTTGTTTTAAAACTCCTATGTTTGTTGCCTCGTGGTTCGATCTTTCAGGTTTTCTGTAAAGTTAAGAGAAGAAATGATGTCCGAAAAGGTGGGAGCAGTTGGTGGTAACTTTGGAGGAGCATTTGACGATGGGGTTTTTGACGGTGTGAAGAAAATAATTGTCGGAAGAGACCTTGGCTGTGTATCATATATCAAAATCGAATACGAAAAGGACGGAAAATTTGAAACCCGTGAACACGGAACGATTCGTAGGGCACTAACAGAGGTAATTCAAATATCGTGAATTCACCGAGAGCCAATAGCTCAACTAGTAAAGATCTGAGACAAAAAGTCTAGAAGTCGTCGGTTCAAGTGGTTTTTGGGACGAGACCATATTACATGCTCTAGTCCCGAACCTATGCTTATGCCCATAACCTCTTCATAAATTCATAAAAAATAGCCATCCTGACTTCGATATTCCTTAGTTGGTTCTTATCAAAGACTTAAAAAAGGCTAATACTTTTATTATTTTTGTTTCTTAATAGTTTGCGGTGGAGTATCCCAACGAATATATCACTTCCGTTTGTGGCAGCTACGATCATGTTCCATACTATGAAACAGTGTTGATCAGGTCTTTAATCTTCAAAACCTCTTTAGGAAGAACTTCTCCGGTAATCGGTGAGACAAGTGGTGGGAGAGGATTCATGTTTGAGGGTAAAACTGGAGGAAAGCTTCTTGGATTCCATGGACGCTCTGGTCAAGCGCTTGATGCCATTGGAACTTACTTCTTCGCTGCAAATGCTCCTCTTAAGCACTTTAACCGTGAAGGTGGGAATGGAGGGAGTGCTTGGGACGATGGTGCTTACGATGGTGTTAGAAAAATACTAGTTGGACGAGGTGGTAACTTTGTGAGTTATGTTAGGTTTGAGTATGCCAAAGGCGAAAGAACTATCTCACATGATCATGGGAAGACACAAGAAGCTCCACAAGAGGTAACATGCTGTTGATATAAATTCCATGTTTAGTTTTAGTCTTTGCACAAAAAATTCTGAAAACTAAAATAATAAACTTTGGTTGCAGTTTGTGGTAGATTATCCTCATGAACATGTTACATTAGTGGAAGGTACCATCGATGGCTATCTTACATCGCTTAGGTTTAAGACATCAAAAGGAAGAACCTCCCCCGCTTTTGGAAATGCGGTTGGTAGGAGATTTGTGTTCGAGGAAAAAGATTTCAAGCTTGTTGGATTTTGT
Organism: Isatis lusitanica; assembly: GCA_900406415.1. Lineage (NCBI taxonomy): Eukaryota > Viridiplantae > Streptophyta > Magnoliopsida > Brassicales > Brassicaceae > Isatis > Isatis lusitanica. The sequence continues at coordinate 26,034 of OVBB01000136.1, forward strand.
GGTCGATCCGGTGATGTTATTGATGCTCTTGGCGCACATTTTTCCCCTCTTCCACCTCCAGCTCCAGCTCCATCGCCATCTCCATCTCCATCTTCATCTCCAGCTCAAGCTCCAGCTCTCACTTCCACAAAGATAGGACCGATTGGTGGTATCAAAGGGAACATATTTGACGATGGTGTTTTTGATGGTGTGAAGAAGATAACTGTGGGGAAAGACGTATACAGTGTAACTTATATCAAGATCGAATACGTAAAGGAAGGAAAAGACGAAATCCGTGAACACGGGACGAATCGAGGAGAGCTAAAAGAGGTTATAAAAATTCGTGACTTTTGTTAATAATTATTAAAATTGAATTGGTCCATATAAAAGCGAATAATTTAATTTATTTTTCAAATGGAAAATGTGAAATATATACAGTTTTTGGTGGATTATCCAAATGAACATATCACGGCCGTTGGTGGAAGCTACAATCATATTTACAACTATGATACAACACTTGTCACATCTTTGTACTTCAGAACCTCCAAGGGATTTACCTCTCCCTTGTTTGGTGAGATGAAGGGAACAGAGTTCGAGCTCAAAGGTGAAAATGGAGGAAAGGTACTTGGATTCCATGGACGTGGTGGTCACGCTATTGATGCTATTGGGGCTTTCTTCGAAACCCTAAAGTTGTCCGTAAAGATGGGACCTATCGGTGGTAGCAAAGGAAACACATTCGACGATGGTGTTTTCGATGGTGTCAAGAAAGTAACTGTCGGCAAAGATTTATACAGTATTACTTATATCAAGATGGAATACGCAAATGGCGGGAAATTTGAAACTCGTGAGCATGGGACGGAACGAGGTGAAATAAAAGAGGTGAAAATAAATGAAAACCTTTTAGACTTTGGTTATTACTCATATTCTATTTATTACAAGCTAATAAAAGTTTTTTTTTGTTGGAAAAATGAAATCTAGTTTTCGGTGGATTATCCGAATGAGAATATCGTAGTTGTTGGTGGAAGCTACAAACATATTTACAACTACGATACAACGCTTATCACTTCGCTGTACTTCACAACCTCCAAAGGGTTTACTTCTCCATTATTCGGTGAGATGAAGGGAACAGAATTCAAGCTCAAAGGTGAAAATGGAGGAAAACTTATTGGCATCCATGGACGTGGTGGTCATGCTATTGATGCCATTGGGGCTCACTTCGAAAGCCGTTCTGGTATTTGAAGGGGCTTATAAGGAGGAAGGTAACAAAATCGTTGGGTTCCATGGAAAAACTGGTCATTTGGTTCATCAGATTGGAGTCCATGTCTTGAATCCAAGACTTACTCTTTAGTTTCCTTTTTTCTCTCTCTTATTCCGTGAAATAATGTCACTCCAAGTCTCATAAGTAAGCTTTTCAGCTTTTACTATGTTTGTGTGTGTTTTAGTTTTAAATAATGGCTGTATGCGATTATGTGATTTTCTCTGCCTTGATGGTGTGTTGTAACTTGCAAGTTTTAATAAATGACAATATTCTATCATATGCTGAGTCCAAAATTAATTCAAATATATTTATTTATGTTGTTTATGTATATATATTTATCAAAAGTTGATTTTATAATTTATAAAAATAATTGATGTATAATACTCCCTCTCTCCCATTTTGTTTGTTGTTTTAGATAAAAACACTACTTTTAACAAATCATAAATGTGTTTATTTTTATGTTAAAATTATTAATTGTACATTTAATTATAACCATAACTAAACAGTATAAAAATACTGCAGGATATCAATAGTCACAATTAAGGGTGTCAAAATGGATAAAAGCTAATGGATTAACTCAATCCAATCCAATCCATCAAACCATTAGAGTTGATATTTTTGATCCAAATGGATTAATGGATCAAATGGTTTAGATTAAAATGGATTGGGTTGTAATGGATTAATGGATTAAATGGATTGGGTTAACCATAAATCCATTAAATTTTTTATTAAAATAAAATAAATATCATTTATTTATTAATTAAATTTAAAATAATAATAATTTTATCTCCAAAACCATAATCCCTCATTTTCCTACCAAAAACATTATTCTGAATTTCATGCCAAAAATGCAGTTTCGAGTTTTCCCGCCAAAAACGTGATTTCCAGTTTTCCCGCCAAAAATGCGGTTCCGGGTTTTCCCGCCAAAATGCGGTTTCTAGTTTTCCCGCTAAAATGCGGTTTTGAGTTTTTCCGCCAAAAACGTGTTTCCGGGTTTTCCCGCCAAAAACACAGTTCTGATTTTTCCAGCCATAAACGTGTTTCCAAGTTTTCCATAGAAATTATATGAAATATATGAAATAAATATAGTATTTGCATAGAAATTTGTAGAAAAACAAATAAAATGGAACAAAGAAAAGAGACTAAAACAACAAACAAAACGGAACAAGAGTATTATTTATTCATATTTATTATTTGTTTAACAATTTAATACATAGTTTTTTTTTTTTTTTTTTTACTAAAATAGTCTCTAAAGATCGTCTTTTGATATATACTCTCTCTGTTTTGTTTTAGTTGTTATTATAAAGATATGTACATAGATTAAGAAAATAGTTAATTTTTTATTTTTTCCAATACAAAACATCATTTACTTATCTACTTAACTATAATTCAACCAATAGTAAAAATCCTTGTAGAATATAAATGGTTATAAAAATGAGAAACCAATAAATTTTGCATTGGGAAATGAAAACAATAACTAATTTCTAACAAAATTTTAATTCTAAAATGACAACTAAACAAAAACGGAGGGAGTAGTAAATATTTATTTTCAATCTCCATTTTGTTTAGTTTCATTGTTTTTTTGCTGCGGTGTTTAGTTTCATTGTTGATCCTTACGGATGAATTTTCTTCTTCTTTTTATATAATTATTAAGTTCTCCATTGGTTTTAAATTCTTCAAATATTTACATTGAATCCAATTCGATTCGGTATCTTTCTTTTTGGAACAATGTCAGTTTAGTTCTTCCAATCCAGAAATTTTGCCCAGCCTACTTAGGTGCTGATTGGTTCACCCGCTATCACCCGCAAATGAAAACACAGCGGGTAATAGCGGTTGGCGGCAGTTTGTAACAATCATAAAAACCGCTTTGTATCGCTTCAAACTGCTTTGTACCGCTAAAATCCAAAAGCTACTTTCAGCAAGCGTTTGCGGTTGCGAGTGGTTCCAAATTTCTTTTTTTTTTCTTCAAAAAATGAAAAAATTATCTTAAAAATTGATAAAAGATTATAAAAATTAGAAAAAAGTTAAGAATTTTTTTTATTTTCTTGTATCAATAATTTTTTATACTAAATTTTTATTCTTAGTATGTATATTATTTATCAACTAAAATTTATATATGTAACTATATATATTTTATAAAATAATTCAAACCTTTTTTAAACTTTATATTTTATTTTTTCATTTGATAATGTATAATATATACATATTATTTAAATATATATATATATGTCTATATAATTATGTTTTTATACAGAAAATTGTTTTAGACTCTTAAAAATATTTATTTAACTATTTATTATATGATTTAGTTTTTGGTCTTTAAATATTAATTTTACATATTTTTATATATAATTTCGTTTTATATAAATGATATATTTTATGAATTTTATTATTTTAATATTAAATGCTATTACACCCGCTCTCAACCAGTCAAAAATATCCCGCAAACGCAACAGTTTTCAACTGCTACACCAGTCGTACAAAACGCTAAATACCGCTAATAACCACAACCGCCCGTTTCCGCAAACTCCCGCAACCGCAACCGCACCCGCTCCGTTTGAACCAGTCAGACCCTTAGATTGGTACATATGGATATATCTGCACATAATTTACATAATCACATTAACTAATAAAAAAACATGATTACAATATATTATATTTCTTTTGTTTAAAAGTGTCGTTTTACGAGTATATACGAAATATTTATTTGTAATTAGTTTTTCAAAAACAAAAACATTATTAATTATCTACCTAACATAATTCAATAAAGCGAGGAGGAAGAATTCGAGAACCGTGGAGTTTTACGGATATCAATTCCATGCTATCTACTTGTAACTTTGAAGATCTCCCTTTCGTTGGCAATAACATGACCTGGATGGGGAAACGTGGTACTTACACCATTGAAAGTTGGTTGGATAGAGTGTTCGTAAATCCTGAATGGAAAGCTTTATTTCCTGCCTCGCAAGTACAGTTCCTAGAACTAGTGGAATCAGATAACAGACCAGCGATCATCTGTATTCGTTCGACCTCGGAGCCTAACCGCAAGCCTTTCATTTTTGACAGTCGGCTATGCCAAAATCCTGAGTTTACAGACATTGTTAGAAGAGGATGGTCAGACCACAGTTCCTTACTATAACGTCCCAACCGCCCCTACCGGTGAGTCACCCATCCCTCAGTCAGGCTCGTGGGCCCCACCTCTGTCCGACGGTCGGTGCGTTATTTTTGGAGGCCCTAAAGTCATGATATACTGTCCCTGCAATCACCACATGACCGATTCCCGTGTTTTTTCCTAACTCACACGATACCGCGAATCACTTCCCGGTAGGTCACCCATCCTTCCACTACTCCAGCTCAAGCACGCTTAACTCTGGAGTTCTTTCGGGATGGTTAACCGAAAAGGTAAGTGCACTTTGGTGACATAGGTAGCCAAATCAATTCTTTTAACCTATCCCACATATATTTCCATATATACCACAAATCGGGATGTTACAATTCACCCCCACTCAAAGTGCAACGTCCTTGTTGCACACCACAACCAGTCCTAGAACGCTTCCCATGTCAGCACTGAGACGACTAACTAGCTCTGATACCACTTATAACGCTCCAACTGCCCCTACCGGTGAGTCACCCATCCTTCAGTCGGGCTCGTGGGCCCCACCCCTGTCTGACGGTCGGTGCGTTATTTTTGGAGGCCCTAAAGTCATGATATACTGTCCCTGCAATCACCACATGACCGTTTCCCGTGTTTTTCCTAACTCACACGATACCGCGAATCACTTCCCGGTAGGTCACCCATCCTTCCACTACTCCAGCTCAAGCACGCTTAACTCTGGAGTTCTTTCGGGGTGGTTAACCGAAAAGGTAAGTGGACTTTGGTGACATAGGTAGCCAAATCAATTCTTTTAACCTATCCCACATATATTTCCATATATACCAGGAATCAGGATGTTACACTTACCTTCCGATGCCATTGTTCAGCGTATAGGGTCTTGTTGTCAATTTATCTCTGACTGGAGACGTACATCTCCAACAAATTCTGCTCTCAGAATTCGTCGTTTGATCTGTGATATTGATTTAGCGCACAACCAGTATCCAACCTCTGCAACTATTATTACTCAGCTTCGCACAGAATTACAGAAAGCCTATAGAGATGAAGAAGTTTATTGGTTAAACAAAAGTAGGAATCAATGGTTGCATTTGGGAGACAGAAATACTAAATTTTATCACTCTACAACAAAGAATCGCAGAGCACGCAACAAGATACTTTCGATCAAAGATAGCATGGGTAATGATATCATTGGCAATGATAACATTGCCTTGGAGGCTCAACAATATTTCTCGACTTTGTTCACTTCCACTCCTCCAGTTAATCTTGAATTGGCTTTGCATCACATTACACATGTTGTAACACCTGAGATGAATCAACTTTTGACTCGACCAGTTTCCACTGAGAAAGTCCGTAAAGCACTATTCTCTATTGGTTCCTGCAGAGCTCCTAGTCCTGACGGTTTTACAGCAAAATTCTATCAACATTATTGGGACATAATGCAAATTGATATTGTTTCTGCTGTTCAAGATTTCTTCCAAACAGGTACTATGCCTCAAATGCTGAACCATACAAATTTATGCCTTATACCGAAGATTCTTCCTCCTGACACAATGAAGGACTTTCGCCCTATAGCACTTTGTAATGTTGTGTACAAGATCTTCTCAAAAATTCTAGTCAGACGACTCAAAAGTATTATACCAGATATTGTTTCCGAACAGCAAGCGGCTTTCATTCCCGGAAGACATATAACAGATAATATATATATTACTGGCACATGAAGCTATGCACTCCTTACAGACACGATGTCGAGTCTCTACCTCTTTTATGGCTGTGAAAACAGATATCAGTAAGGCGTACGATCAGATTGAATGGAAGTTTTTGGAACAGGTAATGAGGAAGAAAGGGTTCTCGAATCTATGGATTGAATTAGTTATGAGCTGTGTTACTTCAGTCTCGTTTTCAGTTCTTATAAATGGTAGCCCATACGGCCACTTTAAACCAAAAAGAGGACTCCGTCAAGGTGATCCCCTTTCACCTTATATATTCATTTTATGTGTGGATGTGCTCAGCTCGTTATTGGAAAATGCATCTGCAACAAATGTTATTACACCTCTACGTTTAAGTATCAGAGGACCTCCAGTCTCACATCTTTTGTTCGCTGATAACTCACTCTTCTTTCTCAAAGCTGATATAAGGAATAGTGAAAATCTTCGACATATCTTTGATTTATACGAGCAAGCTTCAGGCCAAATTATCAACTATGATAAGTCATCTGTTATTTTCGTATGAAAACATACCAACATACCCGAGATGCAATCATGCATGTTTTAAAGATTCCGAATGTTGGCAGGGGTGGTAGATATCTCGGATTACCAGAGCGCGTGGGACAAAACAGAACAGAACAGTTCAAGTATATTACAGACAACGTTAAGAAAAAGTTATCGGGATGGCAAAACAGATACTTAACACAGGCAGGCAAGGAGGTTCTCATAAAATATGTGGTATCAGCATTACTGGTATATACTATGAACTGCTTTAAACTACCTCTCGAATTATGCAATGAAATCGATAGCCTTTTATCTTCTTTCTGGTGGGGAGTTAAGAATGGAAGAAGAAAACTGCCCTGGATTTCTTGGAAGAAACTTTCTACACCAAAATGTGATGGAGGGTTAAATTTTCGGGACTTTCATAAGTTCAATCAAGCTTTATTGGGAAACCAATTTTGGAAGCTTCAACAAAGACCGCATAGTCTGTTATTCCGAGTCTTACAAGGAATCTACTTTAAAAATGGAAAAATCTGGGAGGCAAATAAAGGTTCTCCCTCGTCCCTTGGATGGCAATCACTTCTCTTCGGGAGAGAATTACTTCACAAAGGTATTACGCATAGTATTGGTGGTGGTCATACAACAGATATCTCTGATAAATGGATCCCCACTACGCCCCCTACAGCACCGTCATTGCTTCCTTACACAAATCCAACTCTACCAGTGAAAATACTTATTGATCCGGTAACACGAACCTGGAATGAGGATATGCTTTATGAACTGATTTCCCAAGCAGATCATCACAAGATTAAGCGACTTTATCTTCCACCGATTGCGACACCAGATGTTCGCTACTGGGCTTACACTCCAACGGGTCAGTACACAGTTAAGTCAGGATAGAGAGTTTCAGTTGCAGAACATTCTGCCACATCATCCCCTTTGACAGCACCACTTAAACATCATCCTGAATTAAGTCAAGCAATTTGGTCTTTGAATACAATGCCAAAACTTCAGCATTTTCTATAGCGTGCTAATTCAGAAATCTTATCAGTTAACGCTAATCTTCATCATCGACAAGTGCATGTGCTACCACAATGTCCAAGGGGATGTCCAGAAGAAGAAACAGGGGATCACTTACTTTTTACATGTCCCTATGCGCATAATGTCTGGAATTTATCAGGCCTCTAAACAAGTACGTTCACTGATCCTTTACTCACGTTACAAGACAAACTACTTTACACATCAAAACTTCAGATCTTGGCATCCCCAATATCTAATCTGCACCAAGTCTTACTGATCTGGATTCTATAGTATTTATGGAAAAGCCGACTTGACTTAGTCTTTAATACCAAGTTGATTTTAGAGGAAGCCACAATAACTAGAGCACAAGAAGAAGTGCATGCTTGGTTAGCTAGGGATTCAGAACGACCTGATCATGATACTACTGCTGTCAATAACACTTCCTGATCTAACTCATCTGTTTATTGGTCTCCTCCGATACAAGTAACAATAAAATGCAACTACGATGCATCGTATAGAACGGATTTGCATAACTCGGGAATAGGTTGGGTATTACAGAATGAATCCGATGATTTTCTTCATGCTAGAATGGGAAAAATTGAATGACGAGTCTCGGCAATAGAGACAGAATGTTCTGCTCCAATTTGGTCTCCGCAGTCTACCTAATCGTTAGGATATACAAATGTTACCTTTGAAGGAGACAACAAGTTACTACATACGCTACTCACTCAAGACTCAACGAACTACTGATTACAGCATTAAATATCTACGATTAAGAATTGGAGTCAACAATTTCACAGCATTTCATTCACTTTTCAGAAACGACAAAATAACTGCGTTGCGGATACCTTAGCAAAAACATCTTTGCAAATACTCCAATCCTGGGAACTTTTTAATAATGTCCTTCTTTTTTGGATACTTGTATAAATGCAGATAAACAATTTTATTAATAAAATTTGTTAGCCGTAAAAAAAAAAACAGAATTCAATCAATTCTAAAATGAATTACATAATATAAATAATTATAAAACATACAAATTTATTAAATTACATTATTCATTCTTCAAACAAAAATAAACATTTAAGATACTTCTGTGAAACCGAATGAGTATATATTGACAGAGTATCAGCGAGTGGGAACTGGGAAGAGTGCTGCTTTGTCGGGAGATGTGAAGGGGAAGACTGAGCGGCAAAAACGAGTTTGTGAAATTGGCGGGTTCCCAACCTCAAAACCCTAACAGAGCAGTAGAAAGACTTTCTCTAGACTTTGTTCATGTCGATCGCAAAGATGAATTGCTTCAGATGCTTTTACACTCGAGCCCACTCTCTTCTCCTCCGATCTTCCTTTTTTCCGGTCACGATTCCCGTTTCCCCGGTCCGCCTCCGTCTCCGTCGCCTCTCCTCCGTTTTCGACTCTCTCCCCAATCAAACCGTCAATTCGACCTCAGACAGTAACATAGAGACTCACGGAATCGCAAATGTCGCGGGTTCGAGCGGAGAAGATAAACCCGAGGAGAAACCGAGAAAACCCGGTTCGGGTTCGGGCCGGTTTGCTCGGGGATGGGATCCAGGTGAAGTGGTTATGAACAAGAAGAAAGGAAAAGTGAAAACTTGTTGGGTTTGTGAGAGCTGTGGGCATTCGGAAGGGCAATGGTGGGGAAGCTGTCGCGCTTGTAACAAAGTTGGGACGATGCGACGTTTCTCTGAAGGCTCTGAGCCACGTGAAAGTGGCGGTGGTGGTGGGAAAGTTAGTGGCGGCGGCTCAGGTAGTGGTTTGTCGTGGTTACCTGAGCAAGGAGTGGTGCAGCCACTCAAGCTGAGTTCTGTTATTGATGGGATTACTCAGCAGCAATGGAGGATTTCACTGTATGTTCTCTTTTGTTGTGGCTCACTGTCTTTGTGATCATCTTCTCTAGAATCATTTGTTAGAACGGATTTAAGTATTCTTGTTTACATGATGCGTTTTGTGTTCAGGCCTGGACTTTTTGGGAATGAAGTTGGGAGAGTGCTTGGTGGTGGTCTTGCACCAGGTTGTGTTTGCTGTCTGCATTATTATTTTTTTATTGTTTTGTCTTTCTTTCTTTCTTTATGTGTTCTTCATTTCAGTTTATCCAAAGCTTGTGTTCATCATATGCTTCTCAAACAGTGTAAAGATGTCATTTTTTTTTAACCGTTGACTCACTATGGTGATGTTTTGTAGGTTCTCTGATTCTGATTGGTGGTGACCCTGGTATTGGCAAGAGTACCTTGTTATTGCAGGTTGGGACTTGGGATATGTGGTATATAGTGTTTGTTTTGTTTTTTTGTTCCGTTGGCATATATTTATCAATTTGTGCGGTAATGCAATAACCGTTTGTGTAAGGGTGTTTGCAATGCACTTAACGGGTTACTGATGCTCTTTCCTTTTGCTTGAATGGAAGATTGCTTCTATAATTGCTGAGGGGAATGATTCGGCCGAACCAGCACCGGTTTTGTATGTCTCTGGTGAAGAGGTTAGTTCTAGTCCTGTTCTGTTTGTCTCAGATCTGCATTTTCTCCTACCTGTCTTTTATTGATATCATCGCACCAGCTTTTTGGTTCACAACTCGTGGACTGTATATTTGCTCCTTCGCTGCTCTTTTTTCTTTTAAACTATGTTGCTTAAGCTGGTCCGAGTGAGCTTACATGCAGCAAAAATAATCTTAGCTCGTGTTCTAGCAGCTTAATTCTGCTGAGTTAACTACACGTTCTTCTTAAGATCTTTTTGTTTCTGCCTAACTGCAGAGTGTTGATCAAATAGGAAGTCGAGCCGACAGGATGAAAATTGAAACTGATGAGCTCTACCTGTTTTCGAGTTCTGATCTTCAGGTATACTTATGTAAATTTAGTGTTCTTCTAATCGAGTCGAAAGTCATATTTTAACACTTTTCTATAATGTCTAAGCACTGCAAATGTAATTTCTTTTTGTGCTTTCTGTTAATTTTCCTCATGTTTACATGTCAGACACCAACTCTATTCTTTTTGTGTAACTCTCGAGCCTTTCCGTATCATAACTGTTTCTTTCAGGAACATGGTACATTACCTAAAGCGAATCATTTGTTTCAATTTATTTTAGGATATTCTAACAAAAGCTCATCGGCTGTCTCCTCGAGCTCTAATCATTGATTCAATTCAGACGGTTTACCTAAAAGAGGTGACTGGAAGCGCTGGTGGTCTCACACAGGTTTAGTAGTTTTCCTCTATTCGCTTAGTCTGTCACTGCTTTAATTACTACAAGCAAGAAGTTAAGTCGTAGCTGCTTTTTGTTGCTTCCCATCTACATGGAATACAGAATTCTTTTTAGTTATGTTCAAAAAGAAACTTTTAGGTGGTAAATGAAGACTGATCTTCAGCGTTCTGCCAAGGCTTCCCCAGTATTATTAGTGGTTTTCTTTTTTTCATCTCGTAGTTTTTTTTTCTCTGCTGAAAAGCTTATTTCTTGGGGATTCTCTGATGGTAACAGGTTAAAGAGTGCACATCAACCCTGTTGCGTTTTGCTAAGAAATCGAATGTCCCTGTATTCTTGGTGAGTAAGCACCCGCCTGCCAATTCTTTACTTGTTAAAATTTGAATTAGTGGTGCTTGATTTGGATCAGCTCTTTATGCACACTACGTTCTGTTTTAGGTTGGACATGTTACAAAAGCGGGAGATATTGCAGGACCTCGTGTTTTGGAGCATATAGTAGATGTTGTCTTGTACATGGAGGTGATCAGCTTTTTGTTTTCTGTTATGTTTAGATATGCAATCACGATTTTACTTTCAATCAATGTCACTCTGTAGTATACTTCTGTGTTGCTTTGACTACCTTTATAACCTCTTTTCTAGACGATTGCAAGTATATGAGCTTTGAGTTGTTATGAGTTATAACAGAAGGCGATAACTTGACATTTATTTTCTTTCAAATTTCAGGGTGAAGAACATTCAACTTACCGCTTGCTTCGATCTGTGAAGAACCGGTTTGGGTCGACTGATGAAGTATGTATACAGAACCCATAATATTAGCATGCCTTTGCAGATTAATTCTTGATATTGTCTTTCCCTTGGTGGCTTCTTTCTTTTTCTCAAGAACTGTCTAGTTCAAGCATATCATTTCTGCGGATTGTGTTCCCTTTATATCTATACTCTTATTTTTATTTCGAAGTTGAGATATAAGGAATAAAATCGTGGCGATCTCCTTTGTCAGCTTGGAGTTTTTGAAATGTCACAAGCAGGACTTGAAGTGGTCTCAAACCCTAGTGGCATATATCTTAGTCAACAGAACACGGATTCAGATGTTTTAGCTGGATTAGCTGTAGCAGTTGTTATGGATGGATCTCGGAGTTTCCTCATTGAAGTTCAGGTAGCTCACCAGATATCTCTGTTTCATTCTCGTCTTCGACGTCATTAATCCAAAAATTTGTAATAGGGCTCAAGCTTGATAAGCTAAACTGCGTTTCAAAGTCTTAATACATTTTGCGATTGTCAATATGATGATTATCATGAGTTACATTGGCCGTAGTATGTATGTTTTGAGTAGACGACAGTGCTGACCTCTCATCATTAGTGTGCGTAGTGGACCTTGAAGCAAAATATTGTAGGTTTTGTTTAAACATTGGTTTTTGTCTTTATGAAGGCGTTGTGTGCGTCTGGTTCAACAGTTTCAAGGCATGTTAATGGTGTTCAAGCCAGCAGAGCTGACATGATAATTGCGGTGGATGCTACTGCTTACATTGCCTTTTCTTACTGTCCAATAACAATATATGTTTGGTACATGCCCTCTTTCCTTTTATACTTTTTTTTAATAAATGTTATCTTATTGTTATGTTGTGGCATATTGTACCACAGGTTCTTATGAAGCAAGCTGGTCTTAGAATCCAGGAATCTGTAAGTTTGGAGATTTCATAGTATTGTTAATATATAAACTCCAATCCTCACTATTCTATGTGAATACTCACTTAGTATTGATAAATAAATGCATAATTTTGGTATCTTTAGGGGATTTTTCTGAACGTTGCCAACGGAATGGCTCTCTCTGAGACTGCTGGTGACCTTGCAATAGCAGCAGCAATTTGTAGCAGGTGAGTGTTGTGTTTGCTTGTTTGTGCTCTTAAAAAAGTGGTATCTAGTTACTAGCTGCAAATGACACAAGTGTGTTTTTCTTTTGCATAATCCAGTTTCTTGGAGTTTCCAATTCCTCATGGAGTAGCATTCATTGGCGAGATTGGTCTAGGAGGCGAGATTCGCACGGTAAGCAGTGGCATTGGAAGAATCAGCTGATTGTTGTTTAGAAATTATGGATGAAATGTGATTTAAAGGATGATAATGGTACAGGTACCAAGAATGGAGAAAAGGGTAAGTACAGTGGCAAAGCTAGGGTTCACCAAATGTGTGGTTCCCAGTTCAGTGGAGAAGTCACTGAAGTCGCTGGGTTTGAAAGAAATTGAGATAATCGGGTGCAAGAATCTGAAGGAGCTAATCAATTCTGTGTTTAGGGGATAATGAATGAGAGTGAGCATTGGATCAACTTGTCTTTGTATCTTCTTTTGGCTTAATGACAACAAGGAGCGGTTCAACCATCCGATTTATGGTTTAGATCGGTTTGATTTTCTGGTTTTTAGTTTTATCAGTTTTATAGAAACTAGAACCAGATCAAACCAGTTGTAGCACTTGATGCAATTTCGGCATAGTACAATTTGTTAATATTATTACATTTGTTTCATATAATTGAAAGTTCAGGGACACTATATATTCAGTAGGATGAGAGTATTTCAAATAAACCAACTCTTTTATTAGAAATCTCTTAAATAAGTTATACTTGCTTAACCAGAATGACTCCACCTTGTGAATCGATATTGGCCAATTCCTAATCTACCTAACCTTACCAAACAGCAACAGCTGCTTACACTCTTTATTCACTCACCAATGAACTCTCATCGAAACCCTACTCGTTCCTTGTCTTCTAGCTCCCTTTAATCCAACAATGTCACGTCACTTGTTGCTTCATTAAAAGAGACACACTTCAAGTTTTGATCACACACAAACTCTTGTGTTCAGCTCCACCACTCTTGCCTTAACATTCTCCCCCTTTTTATGTGAATATGTCAATCAAGCACCTGTAATTTTTTCACAGCACAAAAACCAAACCACAGCAGCACACAAAAGTAATAGAAATAAAATTCCAACTAACTCATTCATAACAGTAGAGTTCAGTCAAACAAAACATCCAAAAACAACCGAAGTCATACAACTTAGCTAAAACAAACTGATCATAAATCAAAGCAAATTCTCTTCCTAGCCACTGAAGCTAATCAAAAACTTTCACTCTGACTATCATCCTCATCACCGTCACTCTAACTATCATCCTCACAATGTGCAGGAACCTTACAACTCTCACATAGAGGTGCATCATCCTCATCACCCTCACTTGGAGGGGCATCCGGATATACTCCCCCTGCTTGAGTGTATAGACACATAAAAACCACAATTCACAAAGGCAAGACCAAGACAGAGAAGGCAAGACATACCTTCCAAGTGCTCATGAACCAGGTTGGCGTAGTCACGCAGAGCACGCACGTCACGAGCCAGAGAGGAGCGAGTCTGACCATGAGCGATGAGACGCATGAGACGAGCCAGACCTTTCACATCCCGTGCAAGAGAAGGTCCCGACAAACCCAAAGGAGGAGGTTTAGGAATTCCTTGTTTCGGATCAAGCACCACTGTGTGAGGAGGAGCAGAGAACACTTCGACTGGCTCAAGAATGAGGGCACGCTGGAAGCAGACCAACTGGTAGAGGAGGTTCAGGAGAATCAGGGCATTGTTCTCCTTGGAGTACTAAACCACATCCATGATTTGCCTATAGAGGTGAACTCCAACATTGAAGCGCCGTCCCCGAGCGATGAGATGAAGAAGTTGGACCCTTTCCTTAGTCAAAGTGGTCCTGTTTGAAGTGGGCATCCAGTTGCGACACATAAACTTGTAAAGGATGTTCATGGTAGGAGTGAGATCACCAATCGTAACTCGGAACCAGCTCTGCCGTTTCCCTCCGGTGATTGTGCTGATAGCTTTCCCGAGATCGATAGTCTGCCAAGAGTCCATGAGATCATCTTTTGGGCAACAAAGCATCGTGTTGATGAGGTCAGGAGAGAAAGCAAGCATCTGTCCCCTGAAGTACACCCAATTGTGAGGTATACCATGCCTCAATTCACCGAGATTAGCATAGATCTCCTGAACGACTTGAGGAACAAACGGGATCACATCATACACAGAGTAGAAGAGACCAACTCGTGTAAGCATGGCAGTGGTTTCGAGAAGCTTGGGATCATCAAGGGGAATAACTAACTGATCCAGAATAGAGCGTGAGACCAGAGCATCAAAGCGAACCTTAGCAGCAGGTGAGATGAAACAATGATCATACGGAGGCGATTATTGGCATATCGAAGAATCAAGGACTCATACTCAAATGCAAGATCTTCATAACCTTCTAACACAACATGCAAGTGATGCGAGCGAGCAGGAGCATCATCATCCGAATCATGCAAGGAAGGGGGTACCTCAGAGTTAGCACTAGCACCTTTTGCGCGGGATGACTGGCGAGGGGGCTGACGAGAAGAACCAGCAACATCAGCAGGAGCAGTCAGACGAGATTTTCGGCGGGAAGTCCGATGAGGAGGCACAACCGAAGACTCCGGAGCAAATTCTGGTTCTTGAGCAGGAAGAGAGTAACCGAGATCTCGAGCTCGATTTCGGACAAGCTTCAGTATTTGTCATTCTGCTCTAACAAAAGCACCGAGAGTATCCGTCTGATGACTCATAGCGTAGATCGAGAGTCAAGAGGAGCAGAATCGAGATTCAGACACTCACACAACCAGACAGACACGAGAGAGACAAAATAGGAGGTTGGTTTTGTTCAGGAGCTGGTGGAAGAGTGTTATCCGACAAGGAGACAGAAGTCTATGAGGAGACAAACTTCGCTTTTATAGTGTCCGAGTGAAGCCCTGTTAAACCGACCTAAACCACGAGAGACTCAAAAGTACAAATTAATTTGAACCGGTTTAAACCGGACAAGATCACGATAAGAGACAATGAGGCAAGAACATGACTGATCAGAGACGTTTTAGAACCAAATGCAATCAGCATTCTAAACACAGGCAGTTTGACAAGAGAAACAAATGAGAGAATTCTAGCAAGAGACAGAACCAAGAGCACCTAAGAAGCAAGGACTGAGAGAGATAAATAAAGTAGAAGACTAGAACTAATAAAAATAAGTATATCAACAAATTCTTTGAAGAACAGACCTTGACACGAAAAGAACTGTGCAACCATGACCAATTCTGAGACAACACCATGTGGGGAAATGATTGTGGAAATAAGGTCAACTCACACTTATGACAAAGTGAACAGATACAGGAAACTCCTACACCTCTAGACATTGTTCATTGCAAGTATAAGTGCAATAAGATCTAAACTCTGTCCAATCCGGATAGTGATCATACTCAGAAACAAATTGTTGCATCAACTTGTTCCAAGATGAGTATCTATCAACTCAGGACTATTATGTTACAGATGGCTAACCAAGAAGCTGCATTCCATAGATTCCCAAAATTGTTGTTTTATTTCATTGTTTCTGATTCTGGATACACTTTGTGTTAATCTCTTCTTTTTTTTTTGTTTTGTTTTCCTTTTTTTTTTTTATGAGGGAATCTATACTTAGCTTCAAGGTAGGCCATAGAGCTTAGAGTCTCACCATACTTAGGGAGTGAATCAAGACAGTGATCATACCCAGGGGATAACGAGTTTACGTTCTGTCCCAGAATGAGTGTCAATCATTTTCACCTACTCGCATAGACTACCAGAACAATCTAGTCTTAAAGGTGTGAAGTCATACCTTTCTCCATTTTTCTGTCAAGCATATGAGAGGGGTTAAACAACGCGAATGATGTTGAACACAAGGGTTCCACTACATTGGTGAGCACAGTCACAGCAATCTTGTTCCGTGCCAAGGCTGTTTAAGCTTCACAAATACCAAGAGCATCACGCAGATTGAAAAAAGTGTTTAAATCAATAGCCTTAGTAAATATATCAACTAGTTTCTTCTCAGATGACACATGGTTTATTTCTACTATTTTCGCCTCTACAAGTTCTCTCACAAAGTGATGCCTAATTGCTATGTGCTTAGTACGAGAATGCTGAACAGGATTCTTTGAGATATTAATAGCACTCATATTATCGCAGTGTACTCGAAGAGGGTCAGAGGTCATACCATAGTCGTCAAGCATGGATTGCATCCAAAGAAGTTGTGTGCAGCAGCTACCAAGTGCAATGTATTCAGCTTCAGCTGTGGATAAGGGAAACACAGTTCTGCTTTTTACTATGCCAAGATACCATGTTGTTACCAAGAAAAAAACATCCACCAGAGGTGCTGCGTCTGTCATCCAAACAACCAGCCCAGTCTGCATCACAGAAACCAGCTAGATTCGTATTTGTGTCCTTAGTGTAGTAGAGCCCAAGATGTGTTGTTCCCTTGACATATTTGATGATCCGCTTAACTGCTGCTAGGTGTGAAGCTCTGGGACTGGCCTGATATCTTGTACACACACCTACACTGTAGCTCAGATCAGGTCTGCTAGCTGTAAGGTACAGCAAGCTTCCAATCATTGCACGGTATAGCTTCTCATCAACCTTTGTTCCAGCTTCAGCTTTCGAGAGTTTGCATGTCGTGCCCATAGGTGTTTTAGCTTCCTTAGATGTCTGCATCTCAAATCTAGACACCAGATTCCTTGCATATGTACTCTGAGATATGAAGATTCCATCATCTTTCTGCTTAATCTGAAGCCCAAGAAAGTAGTTCAACTCTCCAACCATGCTCATCTCAAATTCCTGAGTCATATTCTTCACAAACTCATTCACTAAGTGTTCCTTAGTCCCCCTAAACAGAATGTCATCGACATATATCTGACAGATTAAAAGACCATCTTTCTTGGACAGAATAAAAAGTCTTATCAACGTTTCCTCTGTCGAAACCAGTGTTGAGCAGGAACTGAGTAAGTCGCTCATACCAAGCACAGGGTGCCTGTTTCAGTCCGTAGAGGGCTCTCTTCAGCTTATACACATGATTCGGAAATTTAGGATCCTCAAATCCCTTAGGCTGTGCCACATAAACTTCTTCCTCCAGTATCCCATTTTAAGAAGGCACTTTTAACATCCATTTGATAGAGCTTTATGTTCAGCTTGCAAGCGATTCCCAGTAGTAGTCGTATGGATTCCAAGCGAGCTACATGAGCAAAAGTTTCATCAAAGTCCACTCCTTCTATCTGACAGTAGCCTTGTGCAACCAGACGAGTCTTGTTCCTCACTACATTACCATCTTCATCTATCTTGTTTTTGTACACCCACTTTATTCCCACAACATTTACTCCTTCTGGTTTTGGACCTAAATCCCACACTCCATGTCTCTCAAACTGATCAAGTTCCTCATGCATAGCTTCAGTCCAAAAGTCATCATCCAATGCCTCGATAATGTTTTTGGGCTCTTCCAAAGAGATAAAGCAAGCAAACTTGACCATGTCTTTAAAATTCAGCTGAACATTTCTAGTTTTCCTTCCACCTTGCAAGTCTCCAATGACATCATTGGCTGAATGGTTTCTGTGAACTTGAATCTGTGCAGGTTCACTTTCGGTTTCCTCATCAGGTGATACAGACACATTCTTGTTCTGACCATCCTTGCTTGTCTCAATACTCTCGATCTGAGCAGTATCCTCAAAACCCAATCCACTCTTGTCGTCAAATACAACATTTACTGATTCAACAATCACTCTAAAAGTTTTGTTGTAGACTCTGTAGGCCATACTATGAGTAGAGTAACCCATAAACACACCCTCTTCACTTCTTGAGTCAAACTTTCCCAAATTGTCTTTGTCTCGGAGTATGTAACAGGTGCAACCAAAGATGTGCAGGTGACTCAAATTGGGTGTCTTACCTCTCCAGATCTCATATGGTGTGGTCTTTGTCCCTGGCTTGACATATACTCGATTCACAATGTAGCATGCTGTACTGATGGCTTCAGCCCAGAAGCATGTAGGAACTCTGTTATACTGCAGCATGGCCCTTGCCATTTCCTGCAAAGTACGATTCTTTCTTTCTACAATGCCATTCTGCTGAGGTGTTCTAGGTGCTGAGTACTGATGTTTGTATAACGCCCCGACCGCCCCTACCAGTGAGCCCACATGTCCTCTCATTAGG
>OVBB01000137.1:0-44792 GCA_900406415.1 Isatis lusitanica
TCTCGTCCTCTCTTCCTTCTGTGACAGTGATTGGGCAGGCTGTAAGGAAACAAGACGGTCTACAACCGGGTTTTGTGTTCTCCTTGGCTCGTCTCTGATCTCTTGGTCTGCAAAGCGTCAACCAACAGTCTCTCATTCCTCCACAGAGGCGGAATACAGAGCCTTAAGTCAAGCAGCAAGAGAAATCACCTGGTTATCCTCTCTTCTCCGTGATCTCGGCATTCGTCAGACTGAAGCCACTCTTGTGCAATGTGATAATCTTTCTGCTGTGTACCTGTCTGCGAATCCTGCCTTGCACAGTAGGTCAAAACACTTTGACACCGACTGGCATTACATCAGAGAGCAAGTTGCTCTTGGTCTCATTGTGACACAACACATCCCGGCTGCAATGCAACTTGCAGACATCTTCACCAAGTCCTTACCACGTCAAGCGTTTGTGTCTCTGCGTACCAAACTTGGTGTGGTCGTTTCTCCCACCTCAAGTTTGAGGGGGAGTGTGAACAACAATCCTATGGGCTCTAGAACAGAAGAACTCAACTCAGCCCAAGACCAAGTTAAGAAGCCCATCTCAGTTGCTCCAAAGAAGACAAGCTCTGCGCCTGCAACAAAGACAAAAGGAAACGTTAGTAACGATCGTACGGGAAAGGATACGCTCCTCTGCAATAACAAATTTGATTCTCTTTCGTCCTTGACCAGTGACTCATCCTATACAGCTGGAGATTAGAGATAAGATTGTATCTATTCTAGATTGTTCTTTCTGTAAGTATATATGTATCAAGGTTTTCATATTGTAAAGTCATCCAATAATAAACGTAAAAGTTCAAAACCTCTGTTCTTCTCTTTCACGTTTAGTGTTATAGTCTTATAGAGGAGTGAAATAAGCTTTAGCCCAATTCGTCGAGTACTCTATTGTAACTTGTAACTTGTAAGTAGTCCAAAGGTAAGTGAGCTGAAGAATATTAGAAATTATTTTTAAATATGGTATTATGGAGAATTATTCGTGAAATTATGAAACTATATATTATGATCATATTTTCTAATTATGATTTACAATATTATAAACTTATATGCAATTATATATAAGATCTTCTCCTTATAATATAAAAAAAGAAGGATTGTTTATTGCAAAAAAAAAATACACATAAATGACTTCTCTTTTGTGTTTCTTATCAGTAAGCAAAGAACGATAAACAATCCTTCAATGCACCCTATAAGACCTGTAAGCATAACATCACCATCTAAGAAACCTGAAACCTTTAATCGATCGAAATTAAAAAACTGGACTGGTAACTCCATCTTTAAATATATATATAGAAGTTGTTTAGAATCAAACACAGAAATTTTGTATATAAAGGTAAAATTCAAGGTCTTCTCATTGGTCATAAACCTAAGTTGAAAAATCATATAGTCATTCACTTAATGATTAGTATTTTTTATGGTTATACTTATACATCTCTATTTCTCTAAAACTAGTCCATAAAAAAAGATAATGAAACACACAAAACTTAGTTGACTCTTAACCTCTCGCATGAGTTGCACCTATTGATTAGATGATTAGTACTTTTTAATGTAAAGTCAAACAAACTTTAAAGGTAAAGAGTTTTAGGTGCACTTGATATATTCGACATCTAATTCTATTCTCTAGATTCATTTCATCAAATTATATATTTCGTTTTAAATTTCGGCTCCTTCCAACTAACGGTGTAAAGCAGACAACTTTCTCTAGGAGATTCATATATGTATAAACTACTAAATAATAGTAAATACTCCCATTTAGGGTCCTCGATACATTTTTTATTAGAAAAAGACTAAATTTATTCAAACTTTCATTTAAATTAATAGGAATCTAACTGATTTTATTCTTTTTGATGAAAAGGAATATAATTAAGAGCATTTAGAAAAGGGCTAATTTGCTGAATAACCAAAAAAATTAAAATATTTGAAATTTTAATTTAAAAAACCTAGATTTAATTGTTAGCATCTTGTCACACAAAGAAATTCCGGTTAATTTCTTAAATATGTTTTATTTTGTGGTTATTTAGTAAATTATCTATTAGACTAATGCGGTTCGTTTAAGTTTTTATATCTTTCTAGATGAAGTAAATAAAGCAAATATCATGTGGTTTGCTTAATTTGTATGATATTTGAGAGTTCATAGCATAAGCATATACTCATCATACTTTGACGATTACATGTAACCGTAAGAAAATAATCACTCAAATTCATTACAATATCTACATTGTTCCACACTTACACTTACACTTACACATCACAATCATCTTTATATATAATTTTCCCTCGAGTCAAGAAAATAAACCCCACCCAAATAACTTTTTTTATCATTTTCATAATTCGTATTATCAAACTACACCAAGAAGAAGAGACCAAAATTTAACCCACCCAAAAAAGAAACAAACAAAACTCTACAGTAAAAATTAGCTGTGATTAGGAGGAGATTGCAGATTAAACAGTGCTTTAGCTGTCATCTCTCTTTCGAATCTCCAGATGTAATTCAACCCAACAAGAAGCTCTGTAATGGCTGCTTCTGTCTTAACTTTATCTGCAAACACAAGTGTCTGAACCAACATCACTCTGTTCTGACTATTCACTGCCGTCGCCATGTGTTGCTGCTCGAAGCTTCTCTCGCTCTGCCACCTAATCATATTCTGTGCCAACGGTAACAACCACCGTAAGATCCGACCTAACGCCGCCTTCCACTCCGCCGCTAAGCCACCGTCCGTCGCCGTGAACCCAACTCCTTTTAACCTCGACCTGAGCGACGACCTCACGCTCGCCGGCAACATGGAGTAAAGATCGTCTCTCGCGTCGAGGCCGACCAACTGTGGTTGCTTTATCATCTTCTCCATCACGACTATCAGATTCGCGTAGTGAAGCGCCACGCCGGATCCGCCGAGAGTCGTCTCCGGCGGTTTCAAAAGTCTCGAGCTTTCTTCAAGAAACTCAGAAGAGGAAGCCGTTTTGAGTCTCTCCTCGTCGTTTGGGCTCGGGTGGACGAGATTCATCGACGAAGAAGAAGAAGAGAGAGAGCGTGGGAGGAAAGACACGACGGTTGGGCCCACGTGGCAGCTGGATGCTGCGGCGGAGGAGAAGACGGATTTGAGTCTGGCGAGTGCGGTGAACGCCGATCTTGCGAGAATCAACACAACCGTGTCGAAGCTTTTGTTCCACAGAGATCTGTCTTTCAGATACTTCACATGTTGTCTCTGCCTCTCAATCTTCTGCTGTAGATCCATCACTTTCATCGCATCTTTCTTGTTGTCGTTGTCGTCTTCTTCCTCGCATTCGATACCAATCTGTAGACTGTGTTTCCTCAGGGAGTTTTCTAAAGTCGTCATCTCTTCCATCTCTCTATACAAAGCTGTCGTCACACTCACATATCTGTTTCCATTAACAAAAACAATCTCAATCAGACTCTGTTTCTTACTCTGTTTTTTACTCTGTTTTTAAATGTTAAGTGTAAAGAAGTGTTCGTTACCTTTCGATTTTCTTGTTCTTAGCTTCAGTATCTTTACAGCTCATGACCCATCCATGAGGGTCACGACCCATGTCGGCGAACTCATGGAACAAGCGGTGGAAAGAACGGAGGCTCGGGGTGGAGCAACGGCGGCTCAGCCGGGAAACAGAATCAGCGGTGTGGGCGATACTATCAGCGAGCTCAGCACAGACGAGGCTGAGGTGGAAGGTTTCGTCGCCGGTGACGATCTTGGTGAGACCTTCTAAGGACAGAGAGTGGTCTCGTAGGCTCAGGAGATTGGAGTCGGTGAGAGAGTGAGTGAGGTGGAGGAGTTTGGTCATGACACGTGACACCTCGAACGATAAAACTCCAACGGAGGAGGTGGTAGTAGTGGTGGTGATCGGAGGAGATGATCGGACTTGTCGACGAGAAATGGGTTTGGAGGAAATAGCGTTTTTGAGTTTTATTAGGAAAGTCTCGAGAGCCATTGGAGAGGCAAAGCAAAGTGAATGATTGATTCCAAGGAGTGAATGGAGATAGTGAGATTTGAAGATATAATCTATAGTTTTCTTCTTCTTCTAGGGGAATAAAAAGTTGATGTGTGAATGGCTCGTGGGGTGTTCAAGCCATCATTACACTTTAGAATTTTTTCTTTTTTCTTTTAAGAATTTTGGTATTCGAATTGTGAAAATTCGTTTACATTATTTAAATGATTGGAAGGAATGTAGATGTGTTTGTCAACTAGAGTCCTCTTCATCAATTCTTATTCTATTCATTATTGTTCTTCCATAATTTATACATACACACTAGACACATACATACATTTCTTGATTGTGACCAATACTTCTGATATTCGTTTACACTATTTGTTTGTTTTATCCAGATGTAGTCTTCTTTGGTCAAATTCAATCTAAAAGATAGAATAAAGACATGAAGAAACCTATAAAGGATTTTCAAAAAAAAAAAAAAAACCTATAAAAGAAATCGAATATTAAAATTTGGTTGTATCATTAATGTATGTGTATGTAGAAAATTCTAAGAACTCCTAATTCTTTTTTTTTCTTTTTCTTATCAGTTCATATTTTATCTTCAGAAGTTTCATATTTTTCATCAAGTTGTAGTTTTGTTTTATTTATTTATTTCAGATTTACTCAATAGTTTAAGTTCAAAACTGTGATCCTTTTAATAGTTATATTTATAGAAAACTGTCAAGTTTTAAGTTCAAAACAATACATTCTCTTGTGAGAGATTCAATCTCCATATTTACTAGTATGTTTCTTCTAACATATTTTTCTTATAAGATTGAATGAAGTTGAAGTCGAAAATGAAGTAGAGTAAGCACATGAGGAGCAAATAAAGGCGTAACAAGGGCATTAGTAATCATAATGAGGGTTATAGTTTAGTATATTAACGACAATAATAATTAAAATAAGTTAAGGGGATGCATGCGAATGCCAACCAATAGAAAGGCAACAATTTGTGAGGAAGAGAAGTATTGTCGTTAAATTAAGAGGCAAAAACATCTTTCCCATGCCTCTATCATTTCTCTCTCATTTTTCTTTTTATAAAATATAATCCGAAATTCTTTCATTCTTTGGTACATATACGGATTTGGATATTAATAGAAAGTTATTTCCAAATTTTGGGGAGTTCTGAAAAATAGGTAAAAAATGGATTTCTAGTTCCTTTACACAGTTTTCAACCAGTTTTTGTCTTTTTACCTTTTAAATTTTTTTAAATTATATTTTACGTTAATATATTATTTTAAAATGAAAAATGTGTATAATTTTTATTTATTTACTGTAGTTATGTTTTTATTTGATTTTTCTTTTTAATTTAGTTTCATCTAAGTTTTGCAATTAAGTTACAATGATTTAGTAATTACATAGTAGTGTCATTGAATTGTCGACATCCTTTGCTATGAGTTTTCCTTTTAGAAAAAATAAACATGTTATCAAATAAATTAAATAAACCTTACAAATAAACACAATCCAAAAAATTTATAACTCACGTTTTAGTTATTAAATTGGACCAAAAACACTATTAAAATAGCCCTTGCATTGATTGATTGCCTTGTTCCATCCATTGACATCAGTTGATCACATTTGATTTCGTCCATCTTTTACTTCACGAATCTTTACTTTTTATGAATGAACAAAAATGTCTCTGGACATCAAATTCTGTCAGGATCATTTAAAAACTTATGTAATCTATAATATACCATAATCAAGTGTCGTTAATTATATCGATCAGTGATTTAATAGGCATTGTTTCACTTTCATTCATCTGATCAGGATGCATCAGCAATGATAAAATATGTTTTTACATGTACTATTAAAAATTAATTCTGGATTAGTTTACACTAAAAAGATGGGAAAAATCTATCTAAACCAGCTATTTGTTTTGGATAGAATATGATTTTTCAATATTTACATAACTTTAATTTCGTAAATCAAATGAAAATTGTATGAATCCTGCAGAAGCACCGGGATTTGTAGTGATTGTAGAAAGAGACATCCCGTAAAATTAGCATCACAATCCCCATGCATACATACATTACACATCCTACATTAATATGTGTGTATTTATATACATGCATGTCTTTAGATATTCCACTTGCATAGTTAATCTATTTACAAAATGTGACATAAATGGTTAATTGAATCCATTCATACTGTGAAATGAAGTTTAACAAGAAGGAAGCTTCGTGAGAGAGTTGGTTTACTATGAGATTTGACGACGAATCCGTACGTTGGGGTTTTCGTCTGCTTTGACCAGCCTCACGATCTGTAAGACCGTCATTTATGATATCAAGTAATTTTGTCTGCCATATATTCACTCTATATGTAGATTAAATATTACATACATTTTAGAAAGAAAGAAAAAAAAACTGATATCTAAAAACATATTAAAACCCTGAAAATGTTAATTGAAAATTACAAAACAAAAATTGATATTACATAAACTATAAAATAAAGAGAACATATCAAAACGAAAACGACTTTGAAAAGACACAAAACACGATGTTAAAATTTGATATGCTTTTTTTTTTTGGTTATACCAAGTTTCCGGATATCGAAAAACCGGTCATGGACCAATCCGAACGAACATCCGACTATTCTTGGGTCCAAAAGCCATGTTAAATCACTGGTGGTCAAGGGTATTTGAACCCAAATTGGTAGGAAGCTACTAGCACTGGACCACAATGCTTTGGTTAACTTGATATGTTTCCATAATTTAATAAAATTTTCTGACGGTTTTATGCAATTTTTGAATCACATAATATAACTTAATCCTTTGCCAATGTTTTCCTAAATTTGTGGTTATATATACTTAAATATCAGTTGTTTCTTGTGGTGCTCGACATATATATATATAATTATGTCAAACAAACACTCCCTTTTTGAGTAGTGGAATATCTGTACGTGCCAAGTTTACAAATTCCCACCGAGAAGGGTGGGTTTTCCGAACTGATCCAAAAACTTTCGTAAATCAAATTTCAATAACAAAATAGATTCTCAAAGAGACAAAGAGTAAAAGGTGCAGAGAAAGTAAGTAAGTAAAATGCTGTTACTTTGGTCGACATTGGAAAGTGAAAGCAAGATAGGCAGCAGAAAGAGACAACATGTTACTATGATTGTGTTACTTGTTCTATTTTAAACTAAGACTCATCGAATTTACTTTGTTGTACCATTTGGGCTATCTTTTTTGAGCGTGGAGTGGTGAGTATGTGCACGTGTTCCCTCTCTGTGTTGGACACAATTATCACTTTCTTATCAAGCCTGCCCAAATGCCTCTTAACACAAACTTAAGCTTTTTATCATTTTGCAATCCCCATTTTCTCACCATTTCACTAATTTCATTCGAATTTCGTTCTTTTAGAGAAAAAAAAATCATTGATAAAGTGAGTTCTATAATAGTCAAAATTAAACAAAGTTGTGATTATGATACTGTCCAGATCTAATGTATGATTCAAAGCAGACATGAAACAAACAGAGAATGGAGAAAAATCTTCTTAACATAATCTAAATGCCACAGAACATCAAAGTTCACTGATAGTTAACCATAAGTTACAGCAAATGTACAACATTAAGCAAGACATATAGTATTACGATCTGACCTTCACAGGAAGCTGGTTCCGACAGAGAGATCAACTAGATTCGTGAAGATCTGAGCTCGGGTTGTCCCAATCTGCTGAGCAAGTCCATGCTGTTCCTCCAGTGGAAGCATCTCGTAACTGCAAACATTTTCAACACCATGAGTATCATCTGTGCCTACGATCGTTCTTTTAAGTAGCTTATCCTATTTTGAGGTCCTCCGATTATATATAGAATGCGGAAGAAAACTTACTGGCAGAGTAGCTCGCAGTCGATGATGCTATCAGGCCCAGGTCGTCGAGCCTTCCCACTCGAGCGGAACTGACGGAAAGAGCGTGGGTTCAGACCCGCGACATGAGGAACAGCATCCACGAGCTTTCTCTGGAGAGACTGTAGCCTACGGAATGTGAGCTCGTCAAGTGGAGCAATGCAGCCAAAACTGCCGTCTAGAGTACCAAATAACGAAGCAAAGCGATTTTTTTTATCCGCGCTAGGAGACTCAACCATCTGTAGACGCAGGAACTTTGTTACATGGGCACCAACGTGAAACTCGGCCCTTGAAAGAAGTTTCTGACCCTTCCAGCTCTCCAACATCTTCGGTGCGAAATAGAATATCTATTTGGGGATCAGTATACAACGTCAGTTTTTAGAGTTCGGTTATTTCACAATATAACCATCACGTACACACTAAAAGCGATACGAGAGATGCTAACCTGGATATTCTTTTGCTCATCGGAGACAGCCAGGCTAAGCGTACTTCCGTCGATCAAAAACTCTGAAGCCACACAATCGAGGGAACCGAAATCTTTGGCTAGTAAGCTAAGTTGGGACCCTTGTTCCTTCCAGCTAAGAAAGTATAAGCTTTTGTGAACATCACCAAGGAGGATGAAACTCTTTACCTGCAAGTCAAGGAAAATTAACATGTGCAACAAAGCCAAGTCAGTTCAGTGAAGTTAGCTTGTAAAAGTAACACAGCGTTATGCCAACTGGTCAAGGAAGTAAAACGTACAACATTCATGCTGACTACATAGAGCGGCGGAGCATCAAAGAAGGCAACACCATTTAATTCAGTGCCATTCCACTTGTGCAAGATGATTTTAGGACCAGATGATATTAGAAGATGACCCTTAATGGAGGCTACAGCTGATATAACACCTTTTAGCTCCTTTGAGTATACTTCAGTAACCTATATCAAAAAGTGGCTTCAGAATACATCCAACATCCAGGAAGAAATTGAAAACAAAGAACAAGCTTCACTAGGTTGTAGTTGTAGGCCCAACTAAACATACCACATTTTGAGAATTATCGCCATTTCTTCCAAAAGAGAAAAGAAGCACACGGCCCCTTGCAGCAACATCCTCCCCTTGGACATAGGCAGTTCCAACAGCAAGAAGTGTTTCATTCTCCCCTGTGCTTGCATTCTGAAACACCCAGGTAGTAAGAAAATGAGGCTTGGTTATTGCCATATAAACAAAGACATTTACTAGACTGATCCCTAGACCTGCTCCCAGCAATATTCTTCAAATATCATGTCATATATATAGAGAACAACACTATGACGTTAGGCAGGCGTAGTAGCTAACTTACAAGAAGTGTGACAACTCGAACAGTGAGTGCATGTTCTGAGCTCTGCATTGGAATAGTGGCTTTAGTTTCCCAGGGGCCGCCAGATCTTTCTGGTTCCATAATACGGATTTCAAATTCCTCTACGGTGTATGGTCGTTGCAGATCATCAGAGCTCAGATTATGGTTGTCAATCTGCTGACCAGCTTCTTGATCAACTAGTGAGGAAAGCACTTGATTCAATGGCTTGCTGACCTGCAAAAAGGAGAGAGAACAACGATATTGCTTGTGTTAATAAGAGAGAATAATAAATATCTAACAATACGGATCAAATAAATATGGAAGTCTAACATGCTAACATGCTCACCGGATATGATACTATCAGAGGGTACAAATTCTTCTCCGCGTAGTAAGTAACTTGGTGAGGCGTGGCCTTCAGAGGAATCTAGACAAAAATATCAGACATCAACGTGATCAGTCTTCATATACTTATTATTTTTTTCATGTAATCAACATATAGAAATAGTAAGCAAAGAAACTTACCTTTTGCACTGGCCAATAATTATCATAGATTGATGCTGAAGGTAATTGGCAAATCTTCAAAACTCCCTGGTATATGTCAACATATGATGATTTAACTTTGAAAGGAATTGATAGTCTAGAACTCTAGATGCTGCAATAATAAGAATACAAAAATGACAATAGAAATGAGACGTAGATACATTATTAAACCTGTGATGTGACATATATGAACCCGTGATTGCAGTTCACATTGTGAAGAACAGTAAAGGCCACAATTGGTCCATCACACAGCTGAAAAAAGTGAGATATCATGAGATGGAGGAACTTGCTCAAGAAAAACCGTATAGGCTTCTCAGCAATGTAAATTAAAAACTCCAAATAATTGAAATCATAGCATTGTTTCAGTTCTTTTAGACACAAGAAGAGAGTATCATACCTGTGAATGAAATCGAAGTCGCTCTCTGAACATCATACACCACCCCGGCCTTGAGCCAGAAAGAAAAAGACCCTGGTGGCCGCTAATATTCGTAAACATGGTAATTCTTTGAGCTGCAACTCCATCTGAAGCCTCCTCTCTTGTAGACGTGTCCAAGGGGATGCGTACAAATTTCAGATTCCTAAACTTAGAACTACCGGAGGAATCTAAAGCAGCAGGAGTTTCTGAAGATACACTATTCTCTGCTTTGGTACCATCAACACCCTCAAATAGGTAAGCATGGTAACAAAGAATTGTGCCATCAGCCAATACTGCAAAGAGAAATGGGCGTGTATGATGCCCGGACCATCTTTGCATAGCCAACTCAACGACCTTTGTTTTCCCAATGTCTTCATTCCTTGCAGAAGCATTATCCTCGGAGTTTTTGTTGAGTTCATACTCTAACTCATGAATAGGCATATCAGAGAGATGGCTTCTTCCAGACGCAAATTTATCAACAGAGAAAACACAATTGAAACTAGGCACATCAAATATCTCAAGGGCACCACTTTCGTAACAGAGAACACAGTATATGTCACCCTGATCATGAGGTCCACCATCAGCACTATCAACAGCCTCTCCAACTCCTGACGAAAGCCATGCATCAGTGCTAGCTTTCCTTAGCCATGGTTCTGGTCCTTTATCATGGTACAAAGTACAGGCCGATATCTTCCTTTTGGAGCCTTCAAGTACAGATGGACTACTTATGGAAACCGTGCAAGTCGAAGGATCTGCGAATTAGATTTTCATATGAGATTGCTTGAATTAAACATTTCAAGTTGCTAAAATATTACAAGATCAACTATTTCAATAAGCTATTCATCTTTCCATAGCATACCTCCAACAAGCAGACGAATACTGTCATCTGTCATTCTAAGTAAAACATATGGATCAGCTATTGAAACAGATGACACGGTGGAACTTTCAGAACCAGAACTGGATTCTGAATTAGGAGTTCCAAAGCTTAAATCTTGATTCTTAAATGAACCATCCAGGATACGGGCACCATGCTCAAACACCTGGATTACCCGACGTCTGAAAAAGAAATATATAAATAAATAGAATACGATTCAGTATCTTACAGCTGCATGTAGTAGAAACAGCTTAATGACTCAAAAGAAGCCGTGGATAGAGCTTCGTAGACAGCACATGGGTATAACAATAAAATAGATAACTGTACAGGACAATAACGCTCTATAACAAATATATCTCAAAAGATGCGACAACAACATAATTTGGCAGCTTATTACCTTCCAAATAAGTTTCCAGCAGCAATTGTTCTGCCCTGAACATAATAGTCAACACTCTCAGTGACTTCTGTAAGAAGGTCAGCAGTTTCAAGTACCTGAAAAGCCAAACATTGAAGGTATTTCTGTTGACAATTGGAGGATCTCATGAAATACGACCAAAACACAGAAGTAAAAATATACCATCGTGCGAGCCTCCAAACTGATAATCAAATAGGCATGATATTCATCTTCATCAGCTGCCATTTTAGACGAATCAACATTATGACCACGGGAGCTCTTGTGATAAACTGTCCATATTCCTTTGCAGCCTGGAAGTTCAACCTACCCCACAAGAACATGCGGAATAGAGTGCTTAAGGATAAATACCCCGAAGTTCATATACCCCGAAGTTCTCACATAATAATTGTCACTTTTCTTTTCTAGATCATTACGAAACAGATAAATACTCCAGTAATTGTGAACGATATAAACCCGCGAGACTGTCCTAATACTGCCTTCTGTTCAGAATTCACTACAAACTAATGCACTCTACATGGAAAGATAGATATATGAAATCCTGTCCATGCCATAGTAATGGGACTAAGGGTTTAAACTAAAGATCGACAAATGGACATTTCACCTTCTTCTCATGTACCAGAAATACTTAGGGACATAGGCATACCTCAGTAATCATTTCCGGTCTAATTGACTGCCGAAGAACACATAAAGCACCATTCTTCCCATGACCAGAACAGCACACCTAAACGCCAAAATTCGTATAATTAGTTTGGTGTTTACGATTTTTAGACAAATACTACACAAGCATGTCAACACTAAAAGTCGTGGAACAAAGGATTTCACTGTTAAGCAAGAGAACACTTACAAAATAGACGTCTCTGAGTGGCAATCCTAAGCATGTTATTTATTGTGTATAGATTTCCACAGCTAGTACTATATATGAACTACTAAACAAACAGCTCACCAATTCGTAGTTGCTCTGTTTGGAAATCCCAGTGGCGTTTGCATCAGCATTAATCCTTAAGCCATACGCAAAATCTTTCACTGGACCAACATTAACTAATGAATCCCTCACTGCGAATGAAAACGATTTCTGCATTTATTGAAAAAGAGAACATGAGAAACTTCATGGAATGTAGAATATAGGCTACTAGGCTAGTCGAGAATGTTCTGCCAAAGAACCGAAGTCAAATAGTAATGGCATCAAATGAAAGAGAAGAAGTGGCTTCATTGAGCTTTATCTAAGAAGATGACCCAACCTCTACGTAATATTTTACAAAACTCTAACCAAGGCAGAACTTGCTACCTGCGCTGAATCGGAGTTATTTGGTGTTGAACCAAACAATGAAAGCTCCTCATTTCCAATTGTATCTTGAAAAGCATCAGAAGACATCCGCAGACGTTTTGCTTGATGGGCCTCACCTTCAATGTCTTCATCCTGCATAAAATTAGGCAATAAATTTTTCAAGTTCTGGATAAGCAATTAAAAAAGAAGTTACCTTGACCAGCCTAAAAATATTGAACTATCACCTCATCTCTCAACCCAGGTAATGATGCTGCAGGCCCAGATCTACAGGAAAATTGCACCAGTAAACTGTCTCCCAAGCGGCTACCTAAAAAGAAAAGGGAATTTCCAACACTGGTAATGTCCTGCAAGAAATTTGGTACTATCATCTTACGGATTCTCTAATCAAACTCGATCCAAATTGAAGCACAAATATGCTGAAAGAACCTATAAACTAACCGAAGCAAGCACAGAGGCTTTTGATTTGGAAAGATCAAGTCTCTGTACAGCACTTCAAGAAAGAAAGTAGCAGTCAGTTTCACATATTATAAACAAAATAAGTTGCACAGCCAGATTTACAAGTGTCAGCCGAAATTTAAAAAGAAGATCAAAATATTACCGCCCATCATATATAAGAGTGAGCAGCAACAATTCCCCAGATTTCGTAGACAATAGGGCCACATCGTTCGATATCCAGGTTCCATGGGCAGCATCGAGTTCCACACTAAAATTTGATGTAGGCAGCTCTTGGCTGAAAGAAATCAGACACACAAAGGAAAATAAATATGGTTAATATAAACAGAGTTTTACAATTGCTGAAAGATGATTCTAAGCTATAAGTTTCTAAACCAAGATTGAGGCAACAAGATTATAAGCAGAAAGCAGATTTTGAGGGGTGGAGTGGGAGAGAAAACTGTACCTGCTATCAGCCGAAGAGGCATAATTGTTCAGTGCCAGAGCACAGGAGGCTGACTAAAAGGAAAATATGGTATCTTCAGATATGTAAGTAATTGTAGAGCTTTATCTTCAACAAATATGAGCTAAGTGATCAAATTACCTGACTATGATAATGGATTGTATTTGCACACAACACAAGAACACCACCGATCGGAGATGGTACTGCAAGTAGTTTGTAGGCATCATGGGGCAGATTCTGGAAAATACCAAAAGAATGGGAGTAAGGATGATTGGGACTAAAGTTTGCACAAGGATATCTTTCAGTAGGTTCAATCGTTCTGCTTTGCATAACATAGCTTGTTGTTCTAGGAATATTTTCCTAAACCTTTGAGCATTCTAAACAAAGAACAAATAAGAAAAGTCGACATGCATGTTTCTGGTTTCTTAATAGTGACTGAAAAGCCTAGCCATGTAACAACACTAAATATACAAGGACCTTTTGATGACTTTGATATCTGTTCTCAGCTAACAATATAGAATACTAAAGCAATTCAAATATTTGACTTCGTGGGAAGCAATTTCTTTATAATATAAAAGAGAAAAATCAAGAACATACAATAGCTGACCAGATGACTGGGTGTTGTTTTAATGTCGTATTGATACTAAGAGCAGAAAGCATGCAAGTATGGTGCTTCCATAAAACTCGTCCAGCCCATGTATGCTCTTCTTCCTGAAGGATGACAATTACAGGCTCAATATAACCTGAATAAGACGCAAGATGCAAGAACACATAAGAAGAAGAAGGGCCCCTCAATTTATTCAAAATAATGACTATTTGGAAAACCAGAATATCTAATACTTCAGACGACTAGCTATCGAAAAATCAAATCAAAGATACATTTGCGCATGAACAGAATGCATCAGCTGAGTAAAAACGAGGAAATATTCAAGTTGTTTGATGTCGTATTGAGTCTTAAATCAACAAGTTAGTAGGCTAGATCCAGTCAAGGAACAGGATTCAGTAGAATTTTAAATGAAATTTGAACAGCAGAAAAACATTCATCATAATGTATATTAAGATTAAGTACAAATTCAGAGTTAAAACGAGAACCAAAAAGAAAACAAAGCGGGATCATCATGAGAAACCTT
This sequence comes from Isatis lusitanica, assembly GCA_900406415.1. NCBI lineage: Eukaryota > Viridiplantae > Streptophyta > Magnoliopsida > Brassicales > Brassicaceae > Isatis > Isatis lusitanica. The sequence continues at coordinate 14,711 of OVBB01000137.1, forward strand.
GCTTGCTAAACCTACCATGTAGAAAAATAAAATCTTTGACGTGTTTCATTCCCAAATCACGCAAGTTGATTATGTAAGATGATTCGACTCGAGCAGAAACTGTCCCACCAGAACTGAACGCATCATCATCTCCAACTAGTCCAGAACCAACCTAAAAACCAACGCATAAAGCTCTTAAAAGAAGAAAAAATATTAAGGCTAAAAACTTCTAGCAACAGTTACAAAGGGTGGGATGATCCATCTTGATAAAGGGAGTTCCACTTAGCATATCACAAACTAAATTAAATATATGATCTTTAACCTGAGAAGCCTTGAGTATGATCATCTGCAAACCGTAGACAAGAACGCCGCCACACCTGCCTTGAGGATCCACTTTGACCAAGGGGCCTCTTGGAAAGGACTCTCTTCCTCTTTTCAGATGAAGCCAATCTGGACCCTCAAAGCAATGCATCGAGCTGAAAAGGAACCACACATCCATCAGTTTTCTATTAAGCAAACATTGAATACTGACGCAATCAAGCAAGCAAATGCAACTCAGAACAGATAGAGCTGAAATTAGCCGAACAACGAAAGGCAGAACACTCTTGCTTACTTCATTCGAAGGCCATGAATCGAATCATCGAACTCAAGAACCGAGATTTTCGCGTCGCGAAACGTCACTACGATGGAATCTCTCCCTTTTGTAGAATTTCCGCCTCCCATAGGTAACACCGCAACAGACTCAACGTTACCGTGCAACCTGTAATGGCAAACGAGCTCGAGAGAAACACCGGAGACGCCGTCCATGATGCCACCGCGCTTAGCAAGCTTCGAGTACCTCGGCTCCTGACTACTACTACTACTAGTACCATTCCCTTCCTCCTGAACCCTAACCACGTACACCTCAAGGATGTTCCCGGCGGTTATAACGACGTTAGGCACCGCGCCGATTCCGCGCTTGGGAGCAGGCCAATCGGCTTCAAGGTCGTCGCCGGAGACAATCGGAATCTGCATCGTCGGTGTTGTATCGGAGATTGAGTGGGTGATGTACCCGGAGGCACAGTTCTCGACGCCGGTAGGCCAATGCATCATTTTGAAGGCCGCGAAACTCATCCTTCTCTACCGAATTTGGGATTCAGAGGATTCGAATTTCACACGAAGAAAAATTGAAATAGTTTTGGGAAGATGCCACTGAGTAATTTAGGGTCCTCCTCCTCGGAGTGTGAGCTGCTCAACCTTCTTAAACCCCATTTTCATTCTAGTTTTTGGTCAATGATTTTAGACTGGAACCAACCCGGGTTCGACCGTGAACGGATTGATGTCCGGTTTAGATTTTTTATAAACCAAATTAAAATAGCTAAAACCGTGAACCGATTGACCTTGGTTTATTCAATTTCTTAGATTTTTAAATGAATGGATGTTGCTGAATGTATTGATAGCCAATAAAAGGTACGTAGCCTCAGATGGATAAAACAAGTGGTAATTTCGTTGTGTCTAGTTTGAAGGTGATAATTTAAAAGTTGTGAATCTAATGAGTAAAGGATGTTTAAATTAGACATTAGACACAATCTATTTTCTAGCAAGTGAGATTTGGATTTGAAAATTTAGCATTGACGGGACATGACGGTAAAATTTAGCATTGTCGGGACGAAACAGAAACTAGAAAGCATCGAGGTATGGTGCTTCCATGAAATTTGCTCAGCCCACATAAAGTTGTTCTTCGTCAATGATGACATTACAAGTTCAATATAAATTGAACAAGACACAAAATGCCAAACCACATAATCTAAAGAAAAATGACCATTTAATTTATTCATGACGTATTTGAAAAAATCAGAATGTTTAAAAGTTCAGACTAGGTATAGAAAAAAATCAAATTTGTTGACACGTTATCTTTTAGGTCGGTGTATTTATTGATAAATCCCAAAATTCTATTGATGAACTCATTGTAGTCTGAGCAACAGTGAGTCCAGTTTGGTCATGTCCTAACCTTTTGATAAGTAAAGAAATTTTCTTGGAATCTAGAATTGTATGCAATGACAAAGTGACCACTATGGCATCACACTTTCACAAGTCATATGAGTTTTATGTACACATATTCAAGAACTATATTTCTATGAATATATGACCCAAAACCATCAAAAAATGTGAGTATGATAGCAAAGTAGATAAACGAATATGATTCAATGAAGAAACACCATGACTTTTTCCGTCATCAACTAATAAAGATTTATAATAATTATACGAACATGTAATGTTTTATTAAAAACCTCTTAAACAATGTATTATATATATTTGAGAATCAAAATTATTCCACATCATACATGACTTAAGACCTTCTGATTCTCAATCTAACCACTATATATAACTCAACAACATTTAAATTGCACTTTTTGTGCACTCATCTATGCACTCACCTATGAAACAAACATCTTTTTGTATCTCAATTGTGAAGAATATTCAATCAAAAGCGATAACTTTAGGTTATGTTAGGGCTTTTGATTATTATAAATTTTGAAAATATTTTTTTTATGGTTTGATAATAGAGTTTTGTGAATAGAATGGCATTTTCTGATAAGTTAGAAATATTTTTTCATCTATATATGTTTTTTATGCATGGTTCTCTCCATTCAAAAACAAAATGCATGATTGTCTTTTTATTACCGTAAAGTTTAAGCTTGGTTAATTTGGCTTGCACACTATTTAATTTAGCATTTTAACTGATTTGAGATAGATTGAAATCTATGAACTCTGAGAGTTAGTTCAGATTTTAGTGAATATATTGAACATAACCATTATCACAAACACCCATCTCACCCACCATTTTGTGTTATGTATCCATTTTTCAAATCAGAAAAATCATACAACATAACAAACCCATATCTAAATTTTAAAAAACCATAATCACTTCTTGATTAACCATTTGAACATGAAACGACAAAAACTTTAAGACTACTAACTCATATTCGACATTAATCCTAATCAATCTATTCGGTTTGCATCTCCACACTAAGATAAATAAAGAACAAAATACACAGTTTTGTACCATGTTTTTAATAAAAATACTGTTTTCAGAGTAAATCACAACAAATATGTCTGTTTCCTACAATGTTCAAAAGAAATTAGAGATGTATAAACAATAGTCACAGTTAGTAACGTAATAAAATTTTGACAATTTTAATAGAATCATTCGTGGAGAGGTAATTGCTTGGTAATATATACTTTCAAAAGCAAACCATGACTTTTCCCGTAAAGTTTTAGTTAGTTTTGACTGAGGCTGTTTAGGTAATTTCGAATGTAGAAAGTAGTACGAGTATGTGATATTTTTTAATGTTTTGTTTTTTAATTTTTCGTTTACTTTGTAAATATTCGTAATCTCTGTTTCCACGCTTCTCAATCTCTGTTTCTCAAACTCCCAGATCCTTGGCAAAAGCTTCTTCGATCTTCCTCCTCCTCGTCTGGATCTCGTTTCTAAATGTAAGTTTACTTTGATTCCTTTTTTCTCCATCGATCGGAGAAAATTAACTAAAGAGATCGATAAAAAAATATCGTAGAATCGGCCAAAAAGAAAAAAAAATTGATTGTGATTATTAGCGGAAACTCAGTAATGAAATTTTCCATGATTTTCCTCTGTTTTTTTTTATAGGATTTATACAGAAAGACAATGACTTTATCTCCTCCTCGAGTTTCTTCGATTACAAGGACTGTGTATCCTCGGAAAGTTCCTTCAATTGCATTCGCTATTGGTGGATTAGCTTCCTTCGTCATCTTCGCTTCTCTGCTTCTTTTCACGCATCCCATTGGTTCTTCGGTTACTGGTTATATATACGGAAGTGAGACCACTCAACACGTGGAGTTTCACCATAGTAGCAGCGACCTTGATGTTACTTCTGATCCAAACCCATCTCCTGATTCTACCTCAAACTCCCCGACATTGACACAAGATGATAAAGAGGACAACGTGCTTCCTGTCTCCTTGGATCCCAATGGTTCGAGTGATGTTAGAAAAAGCGAAGAAACCAACTCAGGAAGGTCTACGAATCACGTTTCCAAGGATGATGAACAAGTTACACAAGATTCTGTAGAAACAGGTACTTTTGTTCTTGAAACTAAGTTTCTATTTATGTCAACCTCAAGGGTTATAGAGATTAATGTCTTACTTGTAGAGCCAAATCTAGTAGTTAATGATGTATTTGACTTAACAAACCTTTGGACTTTGTAGATAAAGAAAGGTACTTTCTTTCTAATGTTTAAACTGATTTGGCAATTATTTTGGCTTCTGAAAAAAGGCAAAACTTTCCCCAATGTGCAATCCTTTATGCCTTTGTCAGGATCTTAGCTTTTGCTTCCTTCTTTCTGATTTGCTTTTTGACCATTTTTGCAGAATGTGATCTGTATCATGGTAACTGGTTTTATGATCCAATGGGACCTTTGTACACGAACAACTCTTGCCCTCTTCTGACGCAGATGCAAAACTGCCAGGGCAATGGAAGACCTGACAAGGGCTATGAGAACTGGAGATGGAAACCGTCTCAGTGTGATCTTCCACGGTTCGATGCCAAGAAATTTCTCCAGCTCATGAGAGGCAAGACACTAGCTTTTATAGGTGACTCCGTGGCTCGTAATCAGATGGAGTCCATGATGTGCCTTCTTTGGCAGGCAAGTGTTTCCTTTTTCTTTCTGCTTCAAGTGTTTCTTTTGGTTTTGTCTCTATGTATTAACCTTTTTCTTTTGTCAGGTAGAAACTCCGGTTAACCGTGGGAACCGAAAGATGCAGAGATGGCATTTCAGGTCATCATCAGTAATGATAGCTCGGATGTGGTCATCTTGGCTCGTCCATCAGTTCAACGAACCGTTTGGTTTTGCTCCAGCAGGTGTAACCAAACTCAAGCTCGACCAACCGGACGAGCGCATAATCGAAGCTCTACCGAAATTCGACGTTGTTGTACTCTCATCGGGTCACTGGTTCGCTAAACAGTCTGTCTATATTCTAAACGACGAGATCGTTGGAGGCCAGTTATGGTGGCCGGACAAAAAAAAACCTGCAAAGGTCAGCAACGTGGAAGCATTTGGGATCTCTGTGGAAACAATCGTCAAGGCAATGGCTAAGCACCCAAACTACACGGGTTTGACCATCTTGCGGACTTGGTCGCCTGACCATTACGAGGGCGGTGCGTGGAACACAGGTGGGTCGTGTACGGGTAAAGAAGAGCCGGTTTCCGCCGGTAAGTTGGTTAAAAACGGGTTCACGGAGACAATGCATGAGCAGCAAGCAACGGGGTTTCAACGAGCTGTGGCGGATGTTAAGCTCGGGGAGAGATCAAAGAAGCTGAAGCTAATGGATATCACTGAGGCTTTCGGGTATCGCCACGACGGTCATCCTGGTCCGTACAGAAGTCCTGACCCGAAGAAGATCACGAAACGTGGACCGGACGGTAAGCCTCCGCCACAAGACTGCTTGCACTGGTGCATGCCGGGGCCGGTTGACACGTGGAACGAGATGGTGCTGGAGATTATAAGGAGAGATATGGAGGGTGGAGGAAGTAGAGCATAATCTTGATCTTAGGAGCAAAGAGATCAAATATACACACTTAGATGAGAATTGTTTTTCATACCTACGGATTAGTTGATTTAAGGACTTTCTAATTACAATATTGTTATTAGTTTACTTGTAAACCCATTACACTCACTTGTAGGTCTGCCTTTTTACATGCAATGTAGTTTTTGATTCAAGGAGAAATTGAGTGGAATAAACAGTTAGTGAACCATATTTTATTGTAACTCTGCCTCCTTATTTTATTGTGTACAAAACAGGGTGTTGTACTTAGTTTTTGAGAGATTGATCAACACACAAAGTTAAGCTGTTGAATCCAAAGGAGGATGGTTTTTTTTGAATTGGGTGAAAGAACTCATGCATGGGCCCCATTCTCAGCACTGAAACGTTTCCCATTCTAACCGTCAAACCTAAAGAGCCACTGGGAAACAGAGTCTGGGTTTAATGCAGAATTAGTTGAAAGATTCTCCAAATATTCTCATTCATCTGTGAAAAAATTATGAAATCATCAAGTCATTATCATCACTATTAGAGTATTTTCATGTTCCAGTCCCAAGTTGATCCTAAACTAGAAGAAAACTAAAGCTGTAAGATGTTCCTCTTACGGCCTTACGCAAAAACGACGACAAGCTCAAGTCGTTCTTAACTAGTAAGCTGTCTCCGACGATCTCTTTCATCTTCTTCATCTAAAGGAAAAGACAAAACTATGAGTACCACTTGAGTCTTGGTCTAGTCGCATGTTAATCCTAAACCAGGATAAAGTCAGGGTTGTAAGATGTTCAAAGTTACCTGAAAAGCACAGGTGTGTATCACAGAACTCTATACCACATCTTTTTATCCCTTGAACTGAGTATGTACTAGTTTCTGAGGTGGAAACAGAATTATAGCTGTTCAGAGAATCATACATATGGTGGTAAAACTCAAACTCCATGTCCTCCCAGTCCAGTTCCGACGCACATTCAGTTAGTTCTTCAGTTAGGGAACTTAAAAGTGGAACATAAGGAGATGATCCATATTACGCAAGTCCCTGTCAAAATGTAAACAATGCACAGCATACTTGCCTCTGAAGTAGCAGTATATCCCAACGCATGATAAATTAAAGTTCTGGATCACTCGGAGGGCTCAAGCACGACGCAAGCCTTAAATCCTATATATTCTTCAAAAAGAGAGCTCTCAGGTAAAAGAATAGATAAAGAACTTCCACAAGCTCGATAGGTTAAGAACTCAAGGATGACTGTCTGTGCACTTCCATACAGACAGAGGCAGTTATCGGAATTGAGACGAACCTCTGGATTAGTAAAGAAGTCAGTGATACGTCGGAAAAGCTTTAAAAACTCTTCACATATTAATACGTGCGTTACAAGTAATCCACACACTAGTAATACTCCAAGAAGAAGTGTGGAATCCGCAAACAGTTCCATCAGATCATCAATGGTGCGTGATATTCTTGTCAGCACACTTGCATCACCAAATTCTGTGACTGCAGAGTCAGAGAAGGTCACCACCTTAAGGCATTTCAGTTTAAAGATGTTTGGAGAGATGTTTCTTAACCTCGGGCAACCTCTCATCATGAGTGTAGTGAGCTCAGAGAAATCCTCAATCCAAGAGGGAACTTGTTCAATCCCAGTTTGGTCGAGATGGAGACAATCAATGCTCTTTGAAATCAGAGGGAAACTTCTCAACTCTGAGCAAACCATTGAGAAAGAGAGAATCAAGAGATTCCAGGTTCACGTTGGTTGGAAGAGACTCGAGCTCTATGCATCTTTCCATACTCTGTCACCAAACTTTTGCAACCATCTATGCACTCATCTATACAATCTCTCGAGATTGGTAGCCTTTGAAAGATTTGGAAATTCAGACAGGTGTTCAGATCCTGACAGTTTTATCTCCTTGAGATTTCCAAGAGACTGAAACGAAACGAAAGACACAGTTATACTTATAGCATGGGGTTCAAGTACAGTGATTATGCATCCCTTGGAATGATTTCTTATCTATAAGCAATGGCTCCTTGATTTCTGATGTGTTAAAAGATTATGCCTAGTACAGTTTCTGTGCCCTAATAACAAATCAAGATTCTCAACCCAGTATTAACATCATCTCCGATCACGTCTCTGACCGTTGAGTAAACAAGCAATGTAAAGGAATGTCTCTTGATCTTTGACATCTAACCCATTCATAACGTTTTCTCAATTATCCCATCCAAACTATTTCGAAGCCTACATCATCTCCATCCACACCTCTTTGTCCCTCGCTCTCAAAGACGAACACCCATGATGTTGAGACCCAAAGGAAGATTCACCAAAAGCAGCTTGACGTAGAAAGCCAGTTCTCTCGATGGGAACTCCACTTCGTAAATGTTGTCAATCTTGTGAGACCTGAGAAGTTGCCTATCTTTAGTGGTGACGATGATTCTGCTTCCAGGTCCAAACCATCCGGGTCCAAACCAAGGTCTTTAATATCTCTAAGTCGTCCACATCATCAAGAACGATAAGGACTTCCTTGCGCTTCAGCCTTTGTTTCACCACACCTAAGTGGCTTATTTTATGTCCTTCTCACCTAGAATCATTGACAAAAGTTGTTCTTCCCAACGCAGTTGTCCATGTTGGTTCTCTCATAAGTCACGAAAGCGTGATATCGGAATTCGCTAGAGAGTTTATTGTATAAAGCTCTAGCTATTCTTACCAATCCCTGAAGGCCTCAAAATGCCAAACATTCTTGTTTCCTCAGATACCAAGCACAAGTTTGTATTCATTGTCTCTCTATATGAGCCTCAATTCCGACAGAGTTTTTCTAAACCAATCGATGGACAATAAGTTCATTCAAAACATCCTTAGTTCAATCATGATTGCTTCCTTACTTTTACTCCTGAAACCAATAGATAGTTAAACCAAGAACGTCCAAAAAGAAACCAAAATACCAGTTCTTGATTAGTTCAACATACCAGTTCTGAGAATCATATCCGGCTATACTTACTACCTCGGCAAGAACTTGACTCCATAGTTGCTTCACAGCTTCTGTTTCGCCCTTACAGGCGTAGAAAACTGGTTGATCCATTTGGCTCAACTCCTTAAAACACTTGTCGATCTCTAGAGTATTCAAGCATCAGGTGAAGGAAACATAGTATAGGTGCGAGAAGAAGAAGAAGACTCCATGGAAGAGGCTTGAGACAAGAAACAAAAGCAATCATACGACCAGAGAATACAGATCAAGAACTATGACAATGCAGTGATTAAATATCAGTTTTTTGTTTGTTACAACAATTAAATATCATTTACTTGAAGACCTGAAAGAAGACTTTTTATCTCACAGAAAGTTTCCACTCAAACAGTTAAGATTCAAACTAGAAAAAATGGGAATCAAATTTTCATATATCGATTTAGAAAATATCAGAAACTAAAATTAGAGAAAGAAAACGACATACATACATGTCACACAATTTTCGATTTATGAAAATGCACATTCAGGTTGGACAAAAGAAACACCTACCTGCAGCCTTAAGCAACACAAACGAAGCAGAAGCAGTGTGAAGACCTGCAACCACAACACATGTAAAAACTCTATGAAACAAGAAAAAACAGAGTAGTAACAAAATCACTATTCAAAAAGCAGCTTTATCACAAGTTTGCAGATGGATGCATTGCCAATATATAAAAAAAGTGATCAGCTTGTGATGAAAAATTACCACAATGTTTATCAGAGCATTTGAGTGAGTGGTTTAGGTGAACCAATAGTATCAACCGAGGTCAGAGCCTTTATAGATATCAGAGTCTTAAAACAGGTAGTGAAAAAGATTACACCTTTTTTTGGTTTTGCCTCTGGGTTTATTCGGAGCCGTTGCGGCGAGAACGGTGAGAGTTCTCTGGGTAGGGGAAGAAAGAAGTGGAGAGTTTCTTTTTCCCAGAAACTGGAAGAAAACGTTTGATTTCGAACCCGAATGAGGAGAATGTGAGAGCTCATTGTTTAGTTGCAGAGAAAAAACATGGTGAAAGTACAAAGAGAAGAAGAAGAAGACGCCATTGTTGAACAGTAAATGAAGATAACTTTTTGGGTTGTAAAAAGTAAATGAAGATATATTTTACTGCCCAGATTATTTATTGTATGACGATCTCAACCGTTGAAGAGAGTAAACTATCTCGACCGTTAAGATCAATTTGTGTACTCCAAGCGCGATGCACTGGATTGCAACCCTCAAATATTTGAAATTCAAAAGTTCGAAAAGCAAGGCCCAATTTAACAATAAGGAGGAGCTGGTTCGGTAACGGACGGAGAATCCTAATCACTTGTCATCGTCATCATCAATCTCTCTCACTCATCGACCTTTTACATTTTTCAACGGCTATATTTCTCTCTCTTCTCTCTCTACAGAAACTTTCGATCTTAAGGTTTTTCAAATTGTTCCTCTATTTCGAATTTTTTTCGAAGAGTTTATCCGAATCGATCTTCCTCCATTTTACTCGCAACAGTTTCTCTGCGATAGATCGCACTTTCAAATTGATCAGTTGTGGAAAAATCTTCGAGAAATCTCCAATCTCAGGCAAGTGTTTTCTCTCATTCACTTCAAAATCGATTGATACATAGTTTGGGTGTTGATCCATTTCAAGCTAATTCGAATGATTATATTCAATTGGCTGATTGAGATGTGAATCGCTAGCGAACCTCCAGTTTCCTCAGTGCTGTTTTTGGAAATGCGATAGTTAATTAGGGTTTCCTTTTTTTGCTTGTGAACAGAGAAGAAGCATTTCGAAATGGCGAGTGTGAAAAAAGATCCGATTCTTCAAGTAGAGACAACATGTGGAACTCTCCTATACGAACTTCAGGTGGGAGAGATAAAATAGAGTCTTTGTCTTTCATATCATTATCTGTATCTACGAATTTTTGTGTCACGTCTTCATTGAGATCTAATTTGTTTGTTTCTTAAATTAGATTATTTGGGATGAAGTTGGAGAAACTGAGACTGATAGAGACAAGATGTTGCTTGAGCTTGAACGTGAATGCTTGGAAGTTTACAGAAGGAAAGTTGACCAAGCTAATCGATGTAGAGCTCAACTAAGACAAGCAATTGCTGATGCTGAAGCAGAACTAGCTGCTATCTGTTCTGCAATGGGGGAGCGTCCTGTGCATATTAGACAGGTGAGAGTGTCTATATGATGAGGAATCGATAAATTTGTTGCAGAAACTTAGTCCATGCTTATGAATTTTAAACCTTAACCTTAACTTTTTTTTGTATGTGTTTAGTCTGATCAAAGTGTTGGGAGTTTGAAACAAGAGCTTGGGACGATTCTTCCTGAATTGGAAGAGATGCAAAAGAGGAAAACCGAGAGAAGAAACCAGTTCGTAGTTGTCCTGGAAGAAATAGAGAATATTACTATTGATATCAAAGGTCAAGGACAACATGTTGACTCCAAACCACTCATTGATGAGACTGACTTGTCTATGAGAAAGCTTGAAGAGTTACACAGCCATCTGCAAGCACTTCAGAAGGAGAAGGTGAAATTTGATTTGAACTTGGCTTCCTCTTTTGGTTTGGTTATTTCGTTTATTTACTCTGTGTGTTGTTGTTTCCCTCAGATTGATCGTGTGGAGACGATTCGAAAGCACCTGTGTACTCTGTATTCTCACTGTTCAGTACTTGGAATGGACTTCAATGAGGTCGTTGGCCAAGTGAATCCCACGTTAACAGATCCAGAAGGACCAAGAAGCTTAAGTGATCATACGATCGAGAACTTGGCTGCTGCAGTTCAAAAGCTGAGGGAGGTTAAGATACAGAGAATGCAGAAGGTAAATGATATAAAATTACTGGCGAATTATGTAGAATTTTTTCTTTACTGTTTGCTCATAGTTTCTTATTGAATTGATGAAGCTTCAAGACCTAGCAACAACCATGTTGGAGCTTTGGAATTTGATGGATACACCCATAGAAGAGCAGCAAGAGTATCAGCATATCACCTGCAATATAGCTGCCTCAGAACATGAAATAACTGCAGCCAATAGTCTCTCTGAAGACTTCATTAAATACGTAAGCTGTTAAGAATTTTTCATGGTGACACTGTTGTACAATTCTATGATCAAGCTTATATGTTGACTGAAGCTTTTTGATGTCCGATTCGATTGTACAATTCTTTAGAGGGACTTTTAAGAATATAACTGAGTTCCATTGCCATATACAGGTTGAGGCAGAAGTTGTCCGATTGGACGAGGTAAAGGCAAGCAAAATGAAAGAACTTGTTCTGAAGAAGAGGTCAGAGCTAGAGGATATATGTAGGAAAACCCACTTGTTACCAGTGTCAGACAGTGCTATAGATCAGACTATAGTGGCCATAGAATCTGGTATTGTCGATGCCACATTGGTCCTGGAGCATCTTGAGCAACACATTTCTAAGATCAAAGAGGAAGCTCTAAGCAGAAGGGAGATACTGGAAAAGGTCGAGAAATGGTTATCTGCCTGCGATGAAGAAAGTTGGCTTGAAGAATACAACAGAGTAAGAGCCGGATACACAGAAACCTTTGTAAAGTCATAAAAATTCGTTACATATTCTGATGTTTCCATTTATTTTTCCACTCTACAGGACGACAACCGATACAATGCTGGACGAGGAGCTCATCTTACTCTCAAGCGTGCTGAGAAAGCTCGTAATCTTGTTAACAAACTTCCAGGTAAGTCACTCTCAGTTATCAATATATATCATTAATGTTTATGCTCTGAATAGATTATGAAGGTAGTGTCTTTTCATGTTCATTCATTCAGGAATGGTTGAAGCACTGGCCTCGAAGACAATAGTTTGGGAACAAGAGACGGGAATTGAATTTCTCTATGATGGTGTATGGCTTCTTTATAAAATCTCTATTGGTTTCAGTTGACTATTTCTTTTTCATAAATGTCATCGCTGACCATTTGTAATTCTCATCTTCTGTGTTTAGATCCGTCTACTGTCCATGCTTGAGGAGTATAACTTACTTAGGCAGGAAAGAGAGGAAGAACACCGTCGGCAACGGGTATGTGCTCTTCTCTTCGTTTCCTTCAGAAACTTTTGATCTTTTTAAACTAACTCCAATGTTTTGTACGTGTTAAAGGATCAGAAGAAGCTCCAAGGACAGCTCATAGCAGAACAAGAGGCGCTTTACGGGTCAAAACCGAGCCCATCAAAACCTCTTGGTGGTAAAAAGGCTCCAAGAATGTCAACCGGTGGTGCAGCAACCAACCGAAGACTCTCCTTAGGAGCAGGGATGCATCAGACTCCTAAACCTAACAAGAAACCAGATCAGCGCCAGATCGATGGAGCTTTATCAACTGGTAATTTTGAACTGTAAACTAATAGGATCATCGTAGTTCTCTCTCTCTTAATTGCATTGATGAATGAAATCTTGTTCTCCTGCAGGAAGAAGAGGGCTTGATGTTGCTGGACTTCCCTCAAGGAAACAATCAATGAATCCTTGTGAACAGTTACAATCTCCATTAGTTCGCAAACCCTTCTCACCCATTTCGACCACAGTGGTTGCATCAAAGGCCAACATAGCACCGCCACAGCAACTTGTTACAAACCATAATAATATCAACGCATTGAGCGACGTATCTTCATTTGCAACTCCGGTCAAGAACAGCAACGGTATCAAGAATTTGGAAGAAGAGAAGATGATGATGAAGATGATGACGATGCAAACGCCAAAGAACGTAGCAGCAATGATTCCGATCCCATCTACACCAGCGACAATCTCTGTCCCGATGCAAACTGCACCAACACCATTCAACAACGCTAATGCAAGATTGCTCCCTGAAAAGCCTGAAGTTGTTGAGTACTCCTTTGAGGAACGGAGACTCGCCTTCATGCTACAATCTGAGTCCTTGATCCACGTCTGATTTCAATCTGTAATATTTTTTGTTTTTGTTTTATAAACTCAAATTGAATGTGGTTTGGTTTGTAAAAGGTCAATTATATGATTGGCTTTTTCTATTGAAGTGATGGTTTTTACGTGTATGGTTTCTCCGAGACTAACAATCAAAGTCGTTTCGAGACTTAGAATCGGTGCTCTTCTAGTCTTCTCTGTAACAAGTGAATCAATCTATAAGTCAATCAACATAATTACAGATTATACAGTATCATGAATTATTCTGTTTCCTATCTATCATTTCCCGCAGTAGTAGGATATGAAAATTGGACACTTAAAGTGGATCAGAAGCTGGTAAAGAGTGGTGAAGGAAGCCTCTTTGTAAAATTCCAATGTATTGGTGAGCAGAAGAGACAGAAGATAAATTTTTAATGTATAAAATTATAAATCAAGCAATGGTTGAATGTCTTTTAAATTACCAAATGTCATAAACACTAAAAGATACATAATCTTTAAGAAGAGCTGAAATGGTAGTTTGCTAATAATTATTCATTGTTATACTGATATGTACAATAGGACTTCTTCATGTCTCATGCAAAACAACTTAAAAGATGTGTTGTTGTTTTTTCCCTAACCAATGAATGAAGATGAGGATAACCTTTTTTCATTAATAATGATTGAAGCTCCTTTCTTTTTAATTTCATCGATTCCACTGGCAACCTCAATTTAGTTCTGCTAAGCACATTAAGAATCTCCAAAAACGTGTTGTTCTATAGTATATATCAATTAGAGTAACATAGAGTAACAGAACGGAAAAGAAAAAAATGATAATGAGAAGAAGATATATTTTCTAGTTTTGTTCTTTTCAACTTCTTTGTGATCATTTACAAAAGTATCTATTTAATCTCCACCCTAAGAGGCTAAAATCCATCATCTATCTTTGGAGCTATGCCACTCTCCTAATGGCAGGGACAAGAGGACCAGAGAGATTTTGTAGTAAAGATATGGATTGGGTCAGCGTGTTTTTGGTCAGAGTCAACGTGGTTAGACTGGAAAAAGAAACAAAGTATAAATCCTAACGACTCAAAACTACAAAATTTAATTTTAATAATTCGATGGAAATCTCATAATCAAGTCCAACTGTATATAGTTAAATAATTGCCCCTAGTCATTATATTAAATTAATGTTTAGCTTTAGCTGTATCCCAAATTCCAAGACTCTTAGGAGTGGATTGTAATTTTTTTGAAATTTTCTAATTAATCCCATTATTACGAATTTATACACTTTTTTCTTTTCTCGTCTTTCTCTCTCCTTTTTTTTCCTCATTTTTTTATTTAAACAAGAAATATAATGTTGACCAAAAAAATTCAAAAATACAATGTAATAAAAAAATATCGGCTCCTTTGATTAATTTATTTTAATTTCTTTTCCCATTTAACATATTTATTTCTCTTTCCATTTTCTTCCCGAAAACCCTAATTTCTCACATCTGTAAAGAAAATTTCTCTCTAAACTTAACCCACCACCCGTAGAAAAAAAAAAGACAAAAAATTCCAATTTTTTTTTTTGCTGGTAATTATGAATGTTTTAGGAGAAATTCTTCTGAAATTAAGGTTCCGCCATGGAAGATTTGATCTTTCTCTTCACTAAGTTTTACTTTTTTTTTCACTTTGCAAGACTTCATCTTTCTCTTTTCCCCCTTCTTTTTTTTTTTTTTTACTCTTCTGAATCTTACGTCCTCTGGATCTCTTTCCTCTTTCCTTCTCTTGTCTGTACTTTAAAGTCTCTGTCTTCAGAAGCTTGAATCTGTCGTGATCAGCAAGATTCGAGTGGTCTTCTTAAGGTTCTCCTTAGTTGTCGGAATCTCTCCTTACAGAATCTAATGGAGGAGAGAGAAGGAACCAGCAACAACAACAACAGCAACAACATCATTAGCAGTTTCGGTCTGAAACAACATGTAGCTCCTCCTCCTAGTGGTGGTGGTGTCTACCAGATGGACCCACCACGGTCCGAAAACCCTAACCCTTTTCCGGTGGGATTAGCCAACACAGCCGCCGCTTCCGCATCTGCCTCCGCCGTGGCGGCCAAAGCTTCTGAGAATGCTGCTCCTCCTTTCAGCTTAACAATGCCGGTGGAGAACTCCTCTGCTGAGCTGAAGAAGAAGAGAGGGAGACCGAGGAAGTATAATCCTGACGGCTCACTCGCAGTGACTCTTTCTCCGATGCCAATCTCCTCCTCTGTCCCGTTGACGTCGGAGTTTGCTTCCCGGAAGCGAGGACGAGGACGCGGGAGAGGAAGAGGTCGAGGTCGAGGACGTGTAGAGCCGCTCAACAACAATAACCACAACAACAACAACAACAGTTGGCTTAAGAATCCTCAGATGTTCGAATTCGACAACAATTCTCCTGGTAATGTCTATATATCTCACTTGTATTAGATTATAGGAATCTTTGAAGTCTCTGTTAGAATCAATACGTGGCTGCTTTTAATGGATCTTATTATGCCTTGTTGAATCTCTTTGTCTTTTGGTTTGACTTGCAAAAAGGTTTGGATAAGGACAAAGGTTTTGTCTTTATAAAGGTTGTGAATGTTTCAATCTGTAAGAACGAAAGTACATGAAAAAAAGGTTGAGTCTTTAAAAGAAAAAGAAGGCAATTTAGTAGGATTATTTGATTAAGATGCGTGAGGATCTTGTAGTACTAAAAACCTAGTTGCATAATGGTTCAACTTGGGACTGTTTGCTGTTTTGGTTTTAGCAATATGTCCGTATGGGAAACAACTCAAGAATCCATCCCTAAAATCGTTTTCTTTTACCTTAATTGTTGTTAATCTTGATTCATTTGATGTTTACTTTGCAGTTGTAGGAACTTCAGAAGTTGTAAGTGCAAGTTTTACGCCTCATGTGCTCACAGTAAATGCTGGCGAGGTATGTCCTGGATTGGTCTCTTTACGTTTGTGATTTACTGTATATTTAGAAGGAAAATGTCGGTTTAGTGACGTTAATATTAACAGATTATCTCTATGAGATATTCATTATTAAAGCTTGACAGATTCTCCGAGATTTTTGTAACTCTTTTTGGCACACTGATTCGTAACAGGATGTGACGATGAAGATAATGACGTTCTCTCAACAAGGCTCTCGTTCTATCTGCATTCTGTCAGCAAACGGTCCCATTTCCAATGTTACACTTCGTCAGTCTACGACATCTGGTGGTACTCTAACTTATGAGGTCTGCTTTCTCTCTCTCCCTCTCTCTTTGGATTCCTTTAAAGCTTTTCTTTTTACTAAACTTAGTTAACAATTTTGTGGTTAGGGTCATTTTGAGATTCTTTCTTTGACGGGTTCGTTTATACCAAGCGAGAGTGGAGGGACTCGAAGCAGAGCTGGAGGGATGAGTGTGTCTCTCGCCGGACCAGATGGTCGTGTCTTTGGTGGTGGACTCGCCGGTCTCTTTATAGCCGCTGGTCCTGTTCAGGTAACTAACTTAAACAACATGATCTCTCTAAGGGACTTAAGGTCTTGTCTTGAAGCATTGTCATCTACGTTTCAGGTAATGGTAGGGACTTTTGTAGCGGGTCAGGAGGAATCGCAGCAGCAGCAGCAGATGAAGAAGCAAAGAAGAGAAAGATTCGGGATCCCGAGTACAACACAAGCTTCTAACATCTCATTCGGTGGCTCAGCGGAAGATCCAAAGGCTAGATACGGTCTCAACAAGCCTGTTGTTATTCAGGCACCACCAGTGTCCGCAGCAGCACCACCACCTGTGTCCTTCTCGCATGAGCCAAGCACTAACGCGGTCCAAGGTTACTACACAAACAACACCACTGCTAACCACATCAGGGATCTCTTCTCTTCACTCCCTGGAGAGGATGACGAAGAAGATGAGGAGGACTTAGAAGGTGAAGATGATGATGAAGAGTTCGGAGGCCATAGCGAATCTGACACTGAGGTTCCAAGCTGATGATTGAGACGTTGATCGTTCTTGATCTTATAAGCTCCTCCTGCTACGGTTTCTTTCTCTTTGATGCCTCCAGATTTTAGTTGTTTTATTAAACAGAGATCTCTCACTAAAGAGTTAGGGTTTATTTTAGAGAATGTAATCTTTAGGGTTCTTTGACTTGTTTTCTTTCTATCCCCAACTGGTTTGTTTGTAGAATTTCAAAACTTTTTTAAGTGTGTGTGCAAAACTCTCTCATTCAATCTACTCTTTGACGACTTCATTTTGAAAGTCAAGTAAACTTGTATTGGTTCCTCACTAGAGAATCTAGCTATCTACATCATAAGAGTGTTGTACTCAGTTTTGTTTTATTGAACAACTGAATGAATAAATTGTGTAAGTTGCTAAGCCTAAATACGTATTGACAATGATGATATGACTCGGAATTAACAAGAAGAAGAAAAACTTAAGCAAAGAGTCATCACAAAATATATATGAAAAAAAAAAGATCACAAGAAAATGTTTCTATTGGTTTATGAGACTTCAAGAAGTTGGCATTAGCATAATAACAATTGGGAAAACGATCTATTTTTCCATCAGTACTATCATATACTGTAACACTTTACAATTAAGTAAACAATTGATGATAATGTTGGATATCGTCCTTAGTTGGCAAGCGTCTTAATATGATCTGTATAAATCAAATTGGTTTAGGGAAATCATTTCATATTTTTTCGGATTTATTCAGCTGTTAACTTTTTTTTTGTGGTATTGACTTACGGATTTGATGAACTAGAAAGATGCTTTTTTGCTTTCATCTCTGTCGAACAAACCATAAAATAAATTGCAATTTCCACCAACCAAATTAAACTGCACACCTGTCCAAATTTACGCGACTCATGGATCATGTATTTTTCTTTTTGTCTCATCCATTTTTTCCTCTTTGGTTGGTGGCTTAATTTATGTTTATTTTGTTGGAGAACTATATATGTGTTCAAATTATTGACACAAATCCTCGTTGAATCGGATCAGAAAATATATGATATGATTTTCGGACTTTGATTCTATGTGTTGGTATCAGAAAATCATTTAGCTTTTTGTTTCTTTTGTAACTTTGTTTTATAGCAACTTTTCTCTTTTACCAATTACAAGTTTTATTCTTTTCATTTGATTTAATTTGTTTTTCTTTTGTCAACTGATTTAATCTGGTTACCAGACAAATTTTTGTCAATGTGATTTAAAAGAAGAGAATTACAAACTATAGTCACTTTTACTAATATTAACTTGTGCTTCCCATTCATAGTTCTGGTAATTACAAACAAAGCTCTGATTAGTATAAGAGATAATTACTCTTAGTGTTCTCTGATTTCCATTGAGTATTAACTTTACGAATGAATTCTTCAGCTCGTCTTCGAAGCACACACTCCCCTTCACTCTCATTCTCTTCCAAGCTCTCTTTCTTCCCTTTCTCGTCTTTCTCTAAATAGTCCGAACCGGGTTTCAATCCAGAAGACATTATCTGCAAACCGGATTTGAAAGTCAACGATTGCTCCGAACTAGCGGGTTTGGAGGAAAGAACCGACTTAGATATCAGTCCAGCTTCTGGTAAACCGGGCTTCGACGGCATAGTAGAGTCAGAAATCAACATGGATTTCTCAAAACCGGGTTTGCATGAAAGAACCGGCTCAGATGTTAACACAGTTTCCTTAAAACCGGCGGGTTCGGAAGAGAAAACCGGTTCAGAAATCAACACGGGTTTCTTAATACCGGGGTTTGAAGTGAGAGTCGACTCAGAAATCAACATGGGTTCCTTCGAACCGGGATTTGATTTGTCTTCGGAAACCGGTTTAGAGTTTCCCATGAGGATTAAGATGATGATGAAGTTACAGAAGAGGAACATGAGTAAAGAATCGGAAGCAGTTTTGTTGACGAACTCCAAAACATAATCTATCATCTTCGTAGTGAGAGAGGGATAGAGAGTAAAGAGAAAGGAAGAAGAAGAAAAGTTGTTGTTTGTGCAAAAGAGACTGCTTTTGAGGAGACCTTTAAATAGAAGACGAGAGACTTCTTAAACAAGTAGATATTGACAACGACTGCTAAATAAAGTAGCTGAAACTTTGTTCGTTGCTTTATGATAATTTAAATAAGTGATTAATTTATGATATTATTAAAGAAGAAACTCCTTGCCAGCTAAGTTGTACTATATCCTCCTAACACCCAAGTCTTTTATAAAGACATGGGTCTTTTGTTAATTCTCAACTACATTTGTACATAAGAACATCTCCATTCATCAATAGATATTCCAAAAATATCTCAAACAAAAATACTGATATTTAAATATTATTTAATTATTTAATTTAAAATAAAAATTAACTAATTCATGAGAGATATATCATATATGCTAATGAGTTTTTGAAAATTTATTATTTGAGAACCACATCTCATTCTTGCTTTTCCCTTTTTATTATTTATCTTATTATTGTTATAAAATATTCTTATGATAACGTCCCAATAAAGATGTTCTAATAAGATTGGATTATAGAAGAGGGACAGAGGAGTTCCAATATTAAAAGCATGATTGTGTGAATCGGTTTTGGGCAGTTGACAAGCAATATGGGAAAATCAGATGGTTACAACTACTCATTACCAGTATGAGAGATTCTAGTTTTGGGCAGTTCTTAAGTAAATGCAGCACTCAGATTGGATAGGTAGGTCAGTACCATCAATATCTAGTTTAGCAGAGAAGCCTGAATTGATGATCTTATAGTTATTTTTCCAAAAGTAAACCTTCAGT
This sequence comes from Isatis lusitanica, assembly GCA_900406415.1. Taxonomy (NCBI): domain Eukaryota; kingdom Viridiplantae; phylum Streptophyta; class Magnoliopsida; order Brassicales; family Brassicaceae; genus Isatis; species Isatis lusitanica. The sequence continues at coordinate 34,801 of OVBB01000137.1, forward strand.
CCTCAAACACTGGAGTAGGGGAGCATCAATCACAACTTGGGTAACTTAAGATATGTTGATTCTCTTCACTTTCTGACACTTGTAAAACCTTTGTCTCAGTATTAGGTTTGATCTTCCAAAACTGGAGAGCCTGCGTTAAGTTTCTTCAATCTGACCTGATTGGGATATCAAACATATACTAACCACATGATATTTAGGCAAGGTAAGGAAACAAACCAAGTCGACTCCATGGAGTTGTAAGTTTGCAAGTGTCTTGCAGGTATATATGCTCGGGGTATCACAACAGAGCGACCACAAGAAGCCTAATCATTCTCTAGAGATGAATCAAACTTAACTTGAGAACTTAAACGATTATTAAGAACTATGCAACGAGTTCCAGGTGGTCTCTATAAACTTAGTTTAAGACTTGCACCCAATTATCAAGAAAGCTTCCTTGACTTGAATATTCAAACATGTCCGATGTGATCTTTGAGTGTGGAAGTAATACGGTTTATGAGTGGTGAGCTATATCAAAGTTATAGTAATGCGATTCGGGAGTGATGAGATTATCCTTCCATTTAACATTAACTCATGAAAATGAATTTTTATAACATAAGAAGACTAGAAGAAAGAATCAAAAGCCATAAATGGCTGAAGTGTTCTGTTGTTCTTCTCCATAAACGTAAGAGATCAAGTACTTATATATAGTTATATCCTATCATTCATACAAATATCACCAACAAAAGGAAGCAAAATCCAAAGAATTCACAAACCCGGAACTACTAAAGCATTATTTAAAGCATAATCAAGAAAGCAAAACCAACAAACTCGACTCACAACCCCAGGTGAATCTCCGTTTAGACCTCGTCGGTGACACGAGCACTTGACGCCTCCATCAGACCGTTACGTATCTGGTCGCTGATATCCCTGACGTGTCCAGGACCGTGGGGGAGAAACACGGTTGTGTTCTTTGATGAGCTTCCAAGGTCTCTCATGGTGTCAAAGTACTGTGTGATCATGATCAAGTCCATAATATCTTTGGATGTTGTGCCTTCTACTTTGCTAGAGAAGTTCATAATATTCTCCCTCAAGCCGTCTGTGATTGCTTGCCTCTGCCTAGCAACCCCAACACCGCCCAAGTACTTGGCTTCCGCCTCTGCTTCCGCTCTCTTCACTTGGAGAATCTTCTCTGCTTCTCCTTTGTAAACACTCGCAAGCTGGAGCCTTTGTGCTGCGTTTTTTAAGCGAAATGAATATCAGACGATGAAAGCAAGTAATCAAAATCAAAAATGCAATCTTTGCAAAGCATTATAATAGCGGGAATAGAGCTTAACCTGCATTGATTTCGTTCATGGCTTTGCGTACAGAAGGATCTGGAATAATGTCAACCATCAGAATGTGCTCAATGCTGTATCCATAAGCCCCCATAACCTGAAGATATCAATGAGCGTTACACAAGTCGAAATGTAACTTTTTTTTCTCTATGCAATCCAAAAACAAATGTGACATGGTACCTTCTCGAGTTCCTCAAGAACAGACTTGGCTACTTCACCCTTTTGTTCAAACAGAGCATCGAGCGTCATCATTGGAACCAAAGCTCTAACCACTTTTGGTTTAGAAACAGCCATACAATAAACAAATCAAAAAGAGAGCTTTTTTATTATAAAACAAAAGATAAGCAGAAGTTACCATCAAAGACATAAGCTTGGATCTGCTCCTTTGGGTTTTGGAGCTCATAAAACGCATCATCAGCACTAGCTTTCACTACACGATACTGAATCGAGCAGACCAGCTGCACAAACACATTATCCTGCAACAAAAAAAAGATACAAGTTTTGTTTTGTCCGGATCGAAAAGGAATTGGTGACCGGCGAGAATGAGATTCAAAAACCTTGGTTTTGGTCTCGATTTTGACATCGAGAGACTTGATCCTGGTGGAGAGGACTCCGGCGAGCCACTGGCCGGCGAGAGGGTTGAAGACATGACATCCAGGCTCAGCTACATGCTCGAATCTCCCCCAACGTTCCACCACACCGACGCTCGCTTGATCGATGCAACCTCCGACGATGCAATTCGTATTCCCCATTTCTCTCCACGCGGCTTCTTCTTCTTCAACAACAACACTTGAGACCGATTCTTGTTTATACGATTCGCTTCTGTGTTATATATGATGGGACCGGGTCCAATTTCTTGTTACGGAAATATCAACAAAAAGCTTCTTGCTGCTGTTCGATCAGGCGGCTGCAGAAAATTTTAACGGCTACGATTTACTCTACGAATTATCAGCTATACAATGTCCACGTCACCAATATTTTTTTTTCGTCAACAAACATATCCAATATCTCTTCTCTCTTTAGATATTTAATATTTCGATTTTTTTTATATCATAAAAATTCACAATCAGTACAATGGAAAAATTGGGGAAAATTAAATAAAGATGTTGGTTATTTTTTTTATCAACCAAAGTTATTGGTATTAATATATATAAATGGTCACCAAAGACAAAAAAAAAACCATTGAACATTAATAAATTTATTGTGATTTATCACGGATAAATTATAAAAAATAATATTATATTGATTATATTACGAGATCTAAAACTCAAATTTATAAATTTTATAAATCATAAAATATAAAAAATTTAAAATTTATCTAGAAGAATAAATGATTATCATCAGTAGTAAAGAAAAAAAAAGTTTCAAAGTTATTTTAATTATGAAACATTAAAAAGTGTAGAATTAAAAATGCATGTGTATTTATGAAAAGTAATATCTCAAATAGTGTATTTATGAAATTCCTCTAACTTAAATTCATTCTTATTCAACTAAATGCTTAAGTCGAGTAATAATTTTGTTGACAATTGAGAAAGACGTAAATTAAATAAATAATTTCATAAATTACATTTAAGTTGGACTATTCAAAATTAATAACGTTTTAATCTTTTCTAAAATCTAAAAGTGAATAAGAAAACTATTTTTATATATAGATAGATAGATTACTGTTACCCATATATAACAAAATATAATAGAGTCAATAAATATGGTTAGTGTTATTAATAAACCCATATAATTTGATCTCCTTGGTCACTTTGAAAGATCCAATGGACATTGGTATCGATTTCGATCCCTGTCTCTCTCTTGGTCGTTATTGTGATCACATTGTTTGATCATGTTTGTTATAATCATTGCAGTCTCTGAATTTTAGTACTTTCTCTCGGCTTCAATAGTCTTCCCTACGTCCATTTGGCCATCTCTGGTTTGGATCTAACTTCCACGACTTCTCAAAACCCTCCTGAGTCCGGAAGTATAGAGAAAAAGTAACGTTTGAGACACATTCTTCCAAAGTCACCTTAAAATCAACCTTAACTCTTCAAAAGAAAGGGATGACATAATAGTAAAGGACTTAAAATATATAATCTAGAGTTTCAACAATGCGTCAACTCCATAGTTTAGCAAGGTAAAGAAAAAAAACATGTTGATAGATAGTTTCAGTCAAACAAATTAAAGCGGACAAGCCTTTGAACATAGGCACATACTCTAACTCCTTCAAAATCTGATGTTTCTCTGTAGACTTTGACTGGAATGTCGCCATTTTCAGATGACCGGCATTTGCTAGGATATGCTAACTTGCCACTTTTTTTGTCTGGCTTTGTGACTTTGTACTGTCACAACTGGTTTTATTTGGGAATAGCTTATGATGAAAAATTGGGTACTCGAAATGTGATGACAAACATTCAGGAGCAGAACTCGGAGCGATCCATTGGGTCATTTTAACGGGTGCAATGTATCTGAGATGCATACAACATAGGTGTTAGCGTTATAGACCATTTGAGAAACAAGAAAAACAAACCACAGATTAAGGAAACTGAATGATACATACCGACTTAAGCTTGAGAACTCGAAGTCTTGAAGCGTCTTTGAGTACGCGGGCAAGTAGATTCCAACACTCCGCAGAGCATGTACACAGCTCTAGATCTTCAAGAAAGACGAACATAGTGTCTGCATGGTATGACATCTGTAACGGAAGGGAACAAACATATTATAGGGTAATATCGTTTGACATTATTGTACTTATCTGAGTTCAGATTAACAAAAGCTTACGTTTGAAAATTTGGAACACAGAGAGAGATGTCGGACTGAGGCAAGAGATGCAATCAGACTCTGGGACTGTTCACAAACAGCCTCGACATTCGCCTTGACCAGCCCCGGCATGTTTGTAAACAGTAAGTGGTTACTGTAACGGTCTGTAATGTTCAGGTTCCTTAAGGAAGGAGCATTGATGACAAATCCATGAACACCCGCAGGTTGAGATCCCTTACGTAAATAACTGATAGATAAACTCCTCAAAGTAGGCACATTGATAGTGAAGACCTCCACATGGGTATACGCGGACCGTCTTACAACCAAATCTTCAAGAACCGGACAAATGCGTAGAAGCGTCTGAACAGATTCGTCAGATGAGAACCTGACGGATAAAAGGTGAAGAGTTTTGAGAGACCACAAGTATAAAGAAGCCAAAGCCCGATCATCCACATGTAGCCTGCACAGTATCAAGGTTTCGAGGGTTCCCCATGCATAGAAGCTCCTCGGCATTTCCAGTGTTGTGTAAAGCATCTCGATTCTCAGCTCTCTCAAACGGGAAAAAACTGCTGGTTTAACACCAGTGATGGAGCCTTCAATATTAGTACCTGGCATGATCTTGAAATCCAAGCTCTTGAGAGCCCGAGGGTTACATAAAGCCAAAGAACTGGCAACTTTGCCACACTTCATGCCACTTTCAACCGTACCAATCTTGACTTTCCTCATCTGCTTCCATAAAGACCGCCACCGTCGGGACAAGAGACTTGTGGCTATCACATCCTTAAAAAAAAGTGACGACAGTATCTTAAAGAGCAGATCATCCGGCAACTCGTTGATCATGTTCATGGCCATGATCGTCGTCCTACTATGTAAGAGGAGACATATTAGCAGAATATACGGACCATTTATGTGAGCAAAAGCCAGATATATAAGCCAAAAAATTATAATTTCCAAACATACCACACAAGACTTAAGGTTTCTAGATCGAAACCCACATGAATTATGGGAAAACCAGATATATACTCGACTAAATCCGACAAAGGCTTGTCCTTAAATTCAGTTTCTACTTTCTCCACTCACAAAAGAACCATGGAATCTCTAAGTTACTAGAAAATAAAAAAACCTGATATATATTCATCCCAACAAAAAGAGGTCAACATTGCACAAGTAGAAGTACATTGAGCGAAAATGATTAGAAGAGGTTAAGAACACAAACATGATAGGTACCTTGAGCTGAGGTGAAGAAGGGAAGGTAAAATCACCTTTTGCTTTTACTTGTCTTCATTCTTTTTCTTCTATTACATAATAAAATGGAGAAGATTTGTTTGTTGGTTTATCACTAGTGAAAAAATCTTATCACTACTAGATGTTACTTGTTTCTTGTGGTTCATAATAAGCTTATCGCGATTTCTTACCTTGTAAAAAAAAAACGAAAGGTGTTTATAAAATGGATTATATCCTAAATTACAACTCATTATAATATAATCCAGCTTATATTTCTTTATTGATTTTTCCGATATTCTATTCGAGTTAATATCATAAATCGAGTTTCATACTAAACTTTAAAGAATATTTTGGGAAAGAAAAAACGTCATGAGGACTTCAAATCTATATCTAGAGTTTCAACATACTTGGTTATTCATGTTTCTCGTGGTTCATAATAAGTTTCTCGCGATTTTTTACCTTGTAAAAAATTTCGAAAGGTGTTTTAAAAAAGGAGTGTATCCTAAATTACAACTCATCAGAATATAATCCAGCTTAAATTTCTTTACTAAATTTTCCAATATTCTATTCGACTTAATATCATGAATAGTTGTTTTATACTAAATGTTAAAGAATATTTTGAGGAAAAAAACATCACGAGGACTTCAAATATATGTCTAAAGTTTCAACATGTTTGGGGTTATTCCTGTTTCTTGTGGTTTATAATAAATTTATCGTGATTTTTTATCTTGTAAAAGAAAATCGAGAGGTGTTTATAAAAGAGATTATATCCTAAATTACAACTCATCAAAATATAATACAGCTTAAATTTTTCTTTATTAAAATTTTTAATATTCTAGTGGAGTTAATATCCTGATCAACTGTTTCGAACTTTACAAAATATTTTGAGAAAAAATATATATATATCTAGAGTTTTAACATGCTTGGTTGTTCCTGTTTTCCATGCTCATTCCTGTTTAACCCTTCTCACAGGTTTAGTGTTGCCAGCTTTCTCCCACGGGTGTTTTTTTCTCTTCTCTTCGCAATTGCGGTTGTGTTGTTTTGGCTGCCTATTGACTTTGCCATGTTTTTCTTTCCTTCTCTTTTTCTAGATGTCCTTTCTCGGTTTTTGTCTGTGACAAACGTTATACTCCTTGCAGTATCTTTAATGGCGAAGTACTTAAAAGAAAAAAGAGTTTAAACATGCTTAAATGAAAAGTACATCGTCTCTTTTCAATTTTGTATGGAATCAAACTATAAAAACTACTTGAAAATGTAATAGTGAACTATATTAAAATTTAATGAACTATATCGAACACACTACTAAATTATATCAATCATAATCTATAATATAGTTCACTAACTTAACTATATAATTCACTATCTTAATTACATAATTTAACTCTATCAACCATACTATATTGTACCGTAATAAACCATAGTGCACTGCAGAAGTATATTGGTCATTTTCTCTATCACTTTGTTATTTACCTAAATTAGCACTAATTGGTATTCATGGAACATCGCATCTTCTTGATGCAAACAGAACGAAGTTCAAAAAAGGATCTTAATAAGAACAACTGGCTATAAAAGACAATACATCGAACAGTTTCGAACATCAATTAGGAAGGGACAAAACACCTTTTTCTTAACTCTAAACACAAGAAAAGGCGACTAACAAACCCTTCCTTGATTGCTAAGGTACATGATACCAGTTGACCTCATTTGGTTCTCAGAGACAGCTACTACAGTTCCCAAGCTCATGAACAACAGCTTCCACGGACGGTCTCTCAATGGGAGACTCATGAGTGCATAGCCACGCGATTCTCGCTAGCTTCGTGGCTTCATATTCAAAGAACTTTCCCTGAAGATTTGGATCAATGTAATCATGAAACCTACACGCTTCAGTCCCAAGCTTCACCAGACTCCTAACCTCCTGTTTCCCAGAGAGTATCTGAAACACAAGGACCCCAAAAGCATAGACATCGGATTTCTCAGTGAATCGTCCTGTTGTGGTGTACTCTGGAGCTAGATAGCCCATTGCTGCACTGTCTTTGACTGCGGAGAAGACAATGTCGTTTGTGAGAAGTGTGTGTAGACCGGAGTTTGAGAGCAAGGGATTGTATCGCTGGTCGATCAGGACTTTCTCGGCTGAGATGTTTTGGTGAACCAAAGCCGGTTTGTTTCCTTTATAAGAATGTAAATAAGCAATCCCTACAACAACACACATCAAACCATAAACAAGAATCCAAAATAGAGGGAGAACAAGAACTGGCTCTGCGTAAGAAAGCATACCCTTTGCGATGCCTTTAGCGATGGATACTCTCGTGGACCAATCAAGAACATGTGTATCGCCATCTTTGAGATCAAGATAGCTCAGTAGGTTTCCATTGGGAGCAAAATCATAGATGAGAAAGCATTCTCCACGGCCTCTTGAACAGCAGAAACCTCTAAGCCTTGCCAAATTTTCATGTTTCAGAGACGCCAACATGTTGAGTCCTTTCAAGAACTCAGGTTCTTCGGATTTGCAACTGGTTTTACTGAACCGTTTGATCGCCACAGCCGAACCGTCTCTCAAAATCCCTTTGTAAGTCGCAGAGAAGTTGCTTCTTCCGAGCAAATTCACTTCTGAGAAATACTGAGTAGCAGTTTCAACCTCTTCAAGATTGAACCGAAAGCTCTGAATAACCTCTTGAGCAAAGACACTAAGGTTTCTATTGTCTGAAAGCGGATCCCAGCCATTGGAGTATTCAAGACTGGCCAACGGAGAACCATTGTTCTTCCTGAAGCCTCCTCCTCTGGTGTTAAGTCCGGTTTCAGACATCTCATAAGCAGTTGAAAGCTTCTGTTTGCGTCTACGGTAATGTGTGAACAAGAGGATGCTAATGGCAGACAAGGCGATGGTCGAGACAACCAAACCGATCAAGATTGAACCCTGGTGAGAATTTGGAGGAGCACTACATTCAGTTCCATTGCAAGGTAATTGAAGATTAGCTGATTCCGGTATATCCCGTGATGGAAAACCGGTCACGGTTGCACTATACGGCTTCGGTTCCTCAGGAGCTGTGCCATTGCAAGATTTCAAAGGCCAGAACTCAGCTCCACATAGCCCCAAGTTGTTCTCAAAAGCAAAACCTTCATTCAGTCTCTTCAGTACTGTCAAATTGTTACAACAGAGAAAGAAACATAAACCCCAATGAGTAACACTACAGAAATACACAAAGTTCGTTTCAAAGATCATCATATAGTGTGCTTAATACTTGACAAGAACACTTTTTGAATTTGCATTTCTAACAGTGAGGGAAACAGTATATTACCAGGAGGTACATTGCCAGAGAGCGAGTTGTTGCGGATATCAAGAACTCTAAGCAGAGGAGGGACAGCTAATTTCCCAGGTACAGAGCCAAACAGGTGATTGTAGCTCAAATCGAGCCGCTCTAGCGAGTTTAGATCCCCTAAGCTCGCGGGTATAGCACCGGTGAGTTTGTTAGATTGAAGAGCAAGAACACTGAGCTTCTTCAGTGAACCAAGCTCCCTTGGAATGCTTCCTGTCAAATTGTTGTAGCAGAGCTGCAAAACTACACCACAATAGAGATACAAAAGGCAGAGAATGAAGTTCAGTTTTGTCTTTAACTTCACATATACACTGGTTTAGAAGTGAGTTCTTGATTTAGAAACCTAGTCCTAGTAATAATTAGACTCCAAATTTTAAAGCCTTTTGAAGTAATTCAGTCAATAATCTAAATGAATAAGTTTATTCAAGAGAAGTACAAGAATCTTCAATTCAAGTCCGTATAAATTTGGGACCAGTAAGCAATAAATGGTTCAAATTTAAAGTTAGCTTCTTCTTCTTTTGCAAGTAGCACAAAGTTCTTGACTATTCTCCCTTTGAGTAAAGTTACAAAAAGAAAAATCCCAAACAAAGGACATGAAAAGGACGTTTTATAGACACATCATTTACGCATTAAATTCCAAAAAAATACAATCCTCTAGTAATAATTTCAAATAATTTTTTTTTTTTTTTGTAAATCAGCTACTAAAACCCCCAAAATAAATAGCTCAGATTTCTAGATTTCAAATCTCCATTGAATAATCTTGGGACAAGTTTTTTTTTCTGCAGAAACCAAGATCTATAGTGCCAAATTTAGATTAATTTGACTTAACAATAAATTAACTAGTAAAAACTAACCTTGCAAGCTTTCCATCTTCCCAATGTGGGAAGGAATCTCCCCGGAGAGGTTATTGACATTGAGATAAAGATCCGTAAGCTCCGACAAGTTACCGAGTTCTCTAGGGATGTCTCCGGCGAGAGCATTGTAATGCAAGAACAAGCCCGTCAAGTGTTTAAGCTCAGCTATGGCCGGAGAGATTTTACCAGAAAGTCTCTTCCCTTGAAGAGATATGTTGGAGACTTGTCCTTTCCAGTCGCAACCAACGCCTTCGAAGTCCTTGCACAGATCTCCGTTGATGCTCCACGAAACGAGATGTTTCCCTTCTGGGTCTAACTCTTTCTTGATGTCCATCAACGTCCGTAACTCGTCGGTGGTTTCTGATCCGACCCGGTTCAAGAAAATGAGGAGAAGAGGAAGAAGAAGTTGCAGCAGCATTTGCGTCGCCGACATGTTTTGACTAGGGTTTGGTTTTGAGCTCGAGAAGCTGCTTCAGAAGCTATAGAGATAGCTAAGAGCATCTCCAACCCATACTTCATTTTTAGAGTATGGGTTGTTTTAT
>OVBB01000138.1:253-44663 GCA_900406415.1 Isatis lusitanica
CGGTGGTAAGTTGTTACTCTGAATTTATCACCATTAGAAATTAAGAAAATATTTTTTTTTTTAAGAACTCCATTAGAGATTCTCCCTATAATTGATCAGAAAACAAAATATTCTTAACTAATTTTCTTGAATTAACTTAATTGATAAAAATGATTAAGAAACTTATATAAGTTTCTCCCATAATGATGCTCTTATTTGGATGCGAAGAGTCAAGGGGTTCTTAATTAGTTCTTCATAAGTCATATGTCCTAATTTTTTAATGCGAATCGTGAATATTCTGCTACTTTTAGCATAAAGTATAAGGGATTGACATATAATAATGCACAAAGGAAACTCTTCCACGGGTCTATCGCAGACTATAAGAAAAAAGCATATTTCCTAAATCGTGTTGTTTATAATGTACTCTAGAAAAAACAATTGCAAAAAAAAAACCCCTTAATTTATGTATGGGAGTACTAGAAAACATGGTATTCTTAATTGCTTTGTTAAACATAGAGATGGGACCTTAAAAGATCTGCCTCAAGTTAGGAGATGGGAGAAAAAGGCGATTCTAGGGTTTTTACGGGAGATGAGCAAGATGCGATGATGGAAGAGGCTGGTGATAAAACTCGGCCGCCTGGAGCACCACCGGATATACCGATCTCTTGGGCACAAAGAGTTACGGGGAAAATTAGTGGAGGTATGCCAAGGCCAGAAGATATTTTGGATGATGACTTTGTCATCTCGAGATTACGGGTGGATTTTCCTGATGGTGAGGAGGGGGAACCTGAAATCACGATTGGGAGAGAAGTGTTGGATGTGATGAATGGTTTGTGGAGAAACTGTATGATTGTGAAGGTACTTGGGAGAAGTATTGCTTTGCCGGTTCTGAGCAGGAGATTGCGTGAGATGTGGAAACCAACTCAGGGAATGTTTGTAATGGATCTTCCGAGGCAGTTTTGTTTGATTCGTTTTGAAGCGGAGGAGGAGTATGCGGCAGCATTAACGGGGGGTCCATGGAGAGTATTTGGAAGTCATTTGATGGTTCAAGCATGGTCACCGGAGTTCGATCCGTTGAGAGACGATATTGATACCATTCCGGTGTGGGTCCGTTTATCACACCTGCCTGTTAACTTTTATCACAGATCAATTATAATGGGAATCGCCCGGGGGTTAGGTCATCCAGTGAAGGTGGATCAGACCACTTTAAATTTGGAGAGAGCAAGGTTTGCTCGAGTTTGTGTGGAGGTGAATCTTAAGAAGCCACTGAAAGGGACTGTGTTAGTGAATGGCGAAAGATATCAGGTGATGTATGAAGGGCTCTCAAGCATATGTTCTATGTGTGGCCTTCATGGACATCTAATGCACTCTTGCCCGAAAAAGGCACCAGAACAAGCAATTGTCCGTGTTAGTGGAAACAATACAAATTTGATTGGTTCGAACACGAACTCAGGCGATGATGGTTTTGTGCCGGCGAGAAAACAACGACGATCGGAAAGGGATGGAACGAGATCGACGTTGAAGGAAAATAAGGAAGGAAGTGCATCACGAGAGAATATTTTAAGATCTGATGGGGGAAGAGATCTATCAGATATTCCAATCTCGAATAGTTTTGGGAGGTTGGAAGCAGATTTGGCAACGCAAGAGATACGGGATTCAATGCAATTGAATGAGGAGGATAAGGAGAATATCACGGAAACACCTAAGATGGACAACCGTGTGGGACAAGAGAATAAAGTTGTTTTTGGAGGGAATGGGATTACTGAAAATCAAAAAAAGGGAGGAAATAAAGGCAGGAAGTTTGGTACGACCATAAAGCCCAGACAAGCCCAAAATACAAAAGCTGGAAGAGGCCTGGTTTTTGGCCCAATACGGGGGGAAACTGAACTTACTGTGAATGGCAAAAGAATGAGGGTGGAAAAGGAAATCGTGAAACCAAGAGTGAGCTGTGTTCTGACGAACAAATTACCGGAAGAGAGTTCGGAAGCTGGTGATCGAGTAGCAGAGGAAGTCGCAATGGTAACGGAGGCATCTGAGCTGCAAACAGTCCCAAATGTGGAAGAAACGGACGTGCGTGGGCATGGGGATGATGTCGGAGTTTTACCGGCAGTTTAGCAATCCTCCCCGGTGATTCATGTCTCTATTTGTCAATTTTTAATGAATTGCATATTATGGAATTGCCGGGGGGCGAATAAACCCAAATTTCGGAGATCGATTAGGTATATTCTTAAGAAGTTCAAAACTGATATTCTTGCTGTTTTTGAAACTCATGCTGGGGGAGATAGAGCTCGGACCATTTGTCAAGGCTTGGGGTTTGATAATTCGTTTCGGGTTGATGCAAGAGGACAGAGTGGAGGTTTATGGTTGTTGTGGAGATCTGGAATTGGGGATGTTGAGATTGTTACTTCGACAGAACAGTTTATTTCTGCTCGGATTGTGAATGGAACGGAAATTCTGAACCTTATAGTTGTCTATGCAGCGCCCACAGTTTCAAGAAGGAGTGGGCTCTGGAAGCAACTTACGAATGAGATTAGGAAGGCAACTGGTCCTGTTGTGATTGGTGGGGATTTTAATACCATAGTGCGGGTGGATGAACGTACTGGTGGGAATGGGTGTTTGTCGCCAGATTCTCTAACTTTTGGAGACTGGATTAATGAGATGGAATTGGTAGATATGGGTTTCTCTGGTAACCAATATACATGGCGGCGGGGTAAGGTGGGAGCTTCCTATGTGGCAAAACGGCTAGATAGAGTGCTTTGTTGTGCTGAATCCCGGTTAAAATGGCAAGATGCCAAAGTGACACATTTACCGTTTCTTGCTTCTGATCATACTCCGCTCTATATTCAGTTTTCTCCGCAGATGGGTCTGAACAAGAGACGCAGACCGTTTCGGTTTGAAGCTGCATGGCTACAACATCCGGAATTTAAAGAACTGGTGCGAAATTCATGGAGTGCTGTTTTGAGCACACAAGAAGCGTTACAAGGGCTTCAGGCTACTCTTCAAAAGTGGAATAGAGAGATTTTTGGTAATGTCCAAAACCGAAAGAATACCTTGTTACAGGAGATAACAGATGTTCAGAGGCTACTTGATCAAACTCAAACGGACGATCTGTTGGAGCGAGAGGAAGAGTTGGTGAAAGAGTTAGATGTTGTTCTTGAACAAGAGGAGATGTTGTGGTATCAGAAATCAAGGGAAAAGTGGGTAGTTCATGGTGACAGAAACACCAGTTTTTTTCACTTATCCACGATTATTAGAAGACGCCGTAATAGAATTGAAACGCTTAAGGATGATGAAGATAAGTGGGTTTCCGATACTAAAGATCTTGAGAGGCTGGCTGTTGAATATTTCCAAAGGCTTTATTCTCTTCGAGACGTTGATACAGATGTGGAATGTTTACCGATGGGGGGTTTTGCGACATTATCGGCGGCTGAAAAAAGAGAGTTGAATCGGCCGTTTGTTGAGGCAGAGGTAGAGATGGCTAGTCGGAGTATGGGCAGCTTCAAGGCTCCGGGACCGGATGGATATCAGTCTATCTTTTATCAGAGATGTTGGGATGTGGTTGGGCAGTCTGTTACAAGATTTGTGCTTGATTTCTTCCAGTCTGGTAAGTTGCCGGAGAATACTAATGATGCTTTAGTTGTTTTAATCCCTAAGGTTGATACGCCGGTGAAGATTACTCAATTTCGGCCTATTAGTCTCTGCAATGTTTTATTTAAAACTATTACTAAGATGCTAGTGGGGAGGCTGAAGAATGTCATGCCAAAGCTGATAGGACCTGCACAATCTAGTTTTATCCCAGGCCGACTAAGTACTGATAACATAGTTATTGTACAAGAGGCGGTTCATTCGATGAAAAATAAGAAGGGAAGGAAGGGATGGATGCTTCTCAAGTTAGACCTGGAAAAGGCATATGATCGTATCAGGTGGGACTACTTGGAAGACACGCTTAAGGCGGTGGGGTTATCTGCGGATTGGGTTGGTTGGATTTTACAGTGTGTTACAGGCCCATCCATGAGTATTCTTTGGAATGGAGAGAAAACTGAGGACTTTAAACCGCTGAGAGGACTACGCCAAGGTGATCCATTGTCCCCCTATTTGTTTGTGATGTGTATGGAACGTTTGTGTCATTTGATTGATGGAGCCGTGATTGAAAAAAGATGGAAACCGATAAGATTATCGAGAGGCGGGCCAGAACTCTCACATATATGCTTTGCAGATGACTTGATACTCTTTGCTGAAGCTTCAGTGTCTCAGATTCGAGTAATACGCAGGGTGCTGGAGAGATTCTGTGTGGCATCAGGCCAGAAGGTAAATCTAGAGAAATCGAAAATTTTCTTTTCTGGGAATGTGTCACGAGATTTACGCAAGCTTATTAGTGTGGAGAGTGGAATAAGTGTGACAATGGATGTGGGGAGATATTTGGGCACGCCAATATTGCACAAACGAATCGATAAAGCGACTTTTGGAGGAGTGGTGGAACGTGTGTCGTCTAAGTTGGCTGGGTGGAAGAGTAGAGTTCTCAGTCTAGCAGGAAGGGTCACTCTAACGAAATCGGTCTTATCTTCTATCCCGGTGCATCTTATGAGCACCATTTGCTTACCGGCCTCCACTTTGAGTAGTTTGGAAAGAATATCTCGGGATTTTGTTTGGGGTAGTCACAGTGGGACTAGAAAACAACACTTGATTGGTTGGGATACTGTCTGTTTGCCTAAACGAGAAGGAGGCTTGGGGATTCGTCAAGCAAGTGAGATGAACAAGGCTTTAGTAGCAAAGATTGGTTGGCGTCTTTTCCACGAGAAAGATAGTTTATGGGCACAGGTGGTCAGGTGTAAATACAGAGTTGGGGAGATTCAGGATCGATCATGGTTTGAGAAAAAAGGTAACTGGTCCCTAACCTGGAGGAGTGTGCGAGTAGGCATCAGTGAAGTGCTTTGGCGGGGACTGCGATGGGTAGTAGGAGATGGGAGGCTGATCAACTTTTGGTCGGATAAGTGGTTCTGGGGGCAGTCATTGATGGAGCAGACTATTGTACAGATACCGGCGGGTTTTGAACTTCTTAAAGTAACGGACTTATGGCAAGAAGGTATGGGATGGATGATGCAGAATATTCAACCGTTTGTAAGTGAAGAGATAATCTTGGAACTGTCAGCGGTGGTGTTGGATAAGATTACGGGAGCGAAAGACCGAATGGCGTGGGGAGAGACAGCTGATGGCAACTTCAGAGTAAGCTCCGCTTATACACTTCTGACAAGGGATGAGATACCCAAGCCGGATATGGAGACATTTTATAAACGTATCTGGAGAGTTGCAGCTCCGGAGAGAGTGCGAACTTTTCTTTGGCTTCTTAGCCATAAGAGAATTATGACAAATCAAGAGAGATTTAGGCGTCATATGAGTTCTACGAGTCTTTGCCAGGTTTGTAAAGCAGGGACTGAAACTATTCTCCATGTTCTCAGAGATTGTCCTGCGATGGAGGGTATATGGACTCGTATTATACCACATAGAAAAAGGGACGCGTTTTTTGGGAGTTCGCTACTTGATTGGTTATATGAGAATCTTGATGGAGGAGAGCAGATTGCAGGAATCCCTTGGGCTACGACTTTCGCTATTGCTGTGTGGTGGGCATGGAAATGGCGTTGCGCAAATGTATTCGGGGAGAATAAAATCTGTAGAGACAGGGTACGTTTTGTTCGTGACCGGGCTCGGGAGGTGGTCGAAGCGAGAAATGGAATAGAGAGACAACAGAATACACAGGAACGTGTGGAACGTTTGATTCAATGGAGCCCACCGCGAACGGGATGGTTCAAGTTAAACACGGATGGGGCATCTCGCGGGAACCCAGGTTCGGCAACAGCTGGTGGTGTGTTACGAAATAGTGAGGGTGAATGGTGCAAAGGGTTTGCTTTGAACATTGGACGATGTACTGCGCCTTTGGCGGAGCTTTGGGGTGCTTATTACGGACTGTGCATTGCTTGGGACCATCAGGTTGCACAGGTTGAGTTGGAAATTGATTCGGAAAGGGTTGTGGGTTTCTTACAGACAGGGATTAGTGATACTCATCCTCTGTCCTTCCTGGTACGGCTGTGCCAAGGCTTCTTCACAAGAGACTGGGTAGTCAGAGTTTCTCATGTTTACAGGGAGGCTAATTGTCTTGCAGATGGATTAGCTAACCTTGCGTTTACTTTACCATTAGGTTTGCACTTTTTTTACTATGTTCCTGATGTTCTTCTTCCTTTGTGGACTTATGACTTTGAAGGTCGACAAATTGTTCGGCAGATTGTTTTGTAGTTTTTCTTAATTTTTTAATAATACTCATCGGGAGCACTAACCCGAACTTTCTACCAAAAAAAAAAAAGAAAACATGGTATTCTAAAACCCTCAATTATTATCAAACAAAGTCAACAATTGCTCTTATCTTATTTACATCAAGCCAGGCAATATGTTACTAAATGCAGCGTTGTGTGAAGATCAAATTAACAGAGTTAATTATATATTCAACCATGTAAATATTTTTGTAAGTCATCGGTGAAAACATAGCTAGTAACACTACTATGACTACGACTACGGTCAAAACTGGGATATTGTTTTTCTTGATCATGATATTTTATCTTTCCATTCACAATCTATCGTTTTTTCGAATGTCACTTACTCGTAGCGCATACGATCACCACTTATTATAGACAAGATCTATTACACCAGTAACACTATACCCATGGTAAATAATTTGATGTGCAATATATATTTTAGGACGAAGACCTCTACTTATAACATGTTAGAACAATGCATTGCACCCATAATAAAAATGTTGCAACATGGGAACCAAAACATAAATCTGGCATAGAAAACATCAAACATTTGATCAACCACACTGAAGTAACTATAGTATATGTTTGGTTCGTGTAATTTCTTTGAAGCTATGTTTCTGATTTTTGAATATTATGTAAAATATTTGATAATTTATTTTTGTTTAGTTTCTTTTGAATTACTATTTACTTGTGATAACTTATCAACTCTTGGGAGGCCCCGTTTAAATTCTGAACCGTGGATGGAACTCATCTAGATATATTAGTAAGCTTAAGAGGTTCAAGGCCCAATTATTTACAAGACCAGTAGGCAACGGGCTCTTATTGATACGCCCCCTTTGCTAAACAATCATCAACGTGAGGACCATTGAGCATTTTCTTTTCATCATGCGTGACGTATGACTAGTAATATTATTTGAGATCCGATCAATCAATTTGTGTTAAATGTTTGAATGCAGTTATATGGATAATAAACTTAACGTATGCTATCTCATCCCTAAGACTTGAGAGTCAACCTGATCAACCATCATATTTTGAAGCTTGAGCTCTTTATAAATTTGTTTTTCCATGACGTTGTTTCAAACCTTCGAGTAACTCGAATTTATCTTCGGCTCAACGGTTTTAAATTGAACTAGAGCCAATTTAACTCGATCGACATTAATATTTGGGGTTTACTGAACTAAACCAATATAAGAAAAAGAACTGTTTAGACCGCTGGAAAATTCAGGTGACATGAACATAGTACTTGATGTAAAACGTTGACAAGTAACCTAGAAACAAAAGTGGAAGTAAACGACGCCGTGTATCAGGTTTTCTTGTTATGCTACTTGTGTATTATTTGGACTAACAACTTGTGATCTCTTAGACTGGTATAGTGTTTTACAAAACCCTGTTAGATGTATGTTCCACATGAGAGTTTAGTTGCAATTGTCTGCAATATTGGTAAAGAATTTGCAGAAGACTGTAGCTGCCCTTAATTGCCAAAACAACGCAATCGTCTTGTTCAAAATGCCTTCTTTCTTGAGCAAGTTATAGGATTAGTGAAATTATATATCACACAGAAATATTTCAACAGTTTGACATACAAATCAACAAAATCCGCGGCGATTGTTTAGGAATTTGGACAGGGGAACAAACATAGACGTCAAGATTAGTTTTGTTAGAAATATTTTAGATCGTTTTGTCGGCAAATAATAGTATATCGTATTGTAATTTGTAAAGACATGTTTTATCAGAGAGATTCGTATATCGTTTAACGTCGGAGGCACAACAAATCTCTCTTCCTATAAGTCCTAACCACTTCCACCTGTTACAGTCCGACACAACCAAAAGAGAAAAAAAAACATTTACTTTATTTTTAATTCTTATTTCAATTTATGAGAAACTCATTAAATCTTACAGTTTAATTAATAAAGTTATCAAACAGGTATATAAACCCTTCATTACTGCCTTTTAATGAGCTCCCCTTTTCCTCTGTTCTTCGCTTTTGGAAAATTGCAAATTCATCCTCTCAATTTGATGACCCTCTGATCTGAGTTTAATTAAACACGCTTAGATTACGAGTTTTTCACCTGAGCTAAGTTTTAGTATTTTATCTCATTCTCCAAAGAGAGCTGGGCTCGATGGACAACGAGCTGTTTATGAATGCAGGAGTTTCGCATCCGTCGGAGATGACGTCACTGTCTTCTTCTTCGGCTTTGCTAAACTGGGCTTCAATGGAGACTCACCAAGTGGAGCCGAGCAATGTCTCTCGCGATTGTTTTCTCTGGGAAAAGTCAACGGAACAGAGCATCTTCGATTCGGCTCTGAGTTCACTCGTCTCATCGCCGACGCCGTCGAGCTCTAACTTCTCCGCCGCTGGAGGAGGAGACAATTTCTTCATCGGAGAGCTCGTCGGCAAATTGGGAAACATCGGCGGGATCTTCGGAACTCCGGCGAGCAACGGGAATGGCTCCGGCTCGTGCTATGCAACTCCGATGAGCTCTCCGCCGCCGAGACCAATGTCGGTAACGAGAACGACGACGCCGCTGGCTGAATTCTCCGGCGATTCGGGATTCGCAGAGAGAGCGGCGAGGTTTTCGTGTTTCGGCAGCCGGAGTTTTAACGGCAGAACCAACTCGCCGTTCCCCGTTACTAATAATAATAATAATAACGGACCCGTTGCTACAACAGTGGCAACCAACGGAAAGATGACACGTATCTCGAGCACCCCATCTCTCAGACCCGTCACGTCTCAGATTCCCGCCGGCGAATCGTCCGGTGAATATTCCCGGAAAAGAAAAGCAAAACCAAAGGAGAATTCTCCTTCCACAGCTTCACCATCTCCCAATTTATCCAAGGTTCGTAATTCTTGGAAGGAAAATAATAAAAACATAAAGCGAGCTTTTCAAAATGTTAAATTCACAATTTTTTATTTTCTTTTTCTTTTGTTTCTCAGGAAGTTGAAGAGAAGGAAGATTCGGATTCGAAGAGAAGCAGAAAATCAGAAGAAGATGGAGGGAAGACGAAGTCACTTGATCCATACAAAGATTTCATCCATGTCAGAGCTCGGCGAGGCCAAGCCACCGATAGTCACAGTCTCGCCGAACGAGTCAGTAAAATTAATTTTCCTATTTTTCTTACTGATATGATCAAAGTTCATTGATCTGTTATTATGCCCTGGTTAGTTAGATTAACAATTCTTTAATATGAAATTTACATGTTGTAATTTCGATTTAAAAAGGTTCGGAGGGAGAAGATAAGCGAGAGAATGAAGCTGCTTCAAGATCTTGTCCCCGGATGCAACAAGGTTAGATCCATTTGGATTGATTGGTTGATTTGATTAATCACTAATTAATTCGTTTTTTAGTTGTGATGTAGTTGTGTGATTAAATTAATCTTTTTTTTCTATTTCGAAAAAAAAAGGTTACAGGGAAAGCACTGATGTTGGATGAAATTATAAACTATGTCCAATCATTACAACGACAAGTTGAGGTAATTCCATTAGATCATTGGTCCACTTTAAACTCCTTCCATTATTTCATAATCACTTTTCTAAAATAATAACTACACGATTACGAACTTTTTCTTAATTTTTAATTTCATTGTTTATTAATGGCAGTTCTTGTCAATGAAGTTATCGTCAGTGAACACCAGGCTGGACTTTAACATGCAAGCCCTCATGTCAAAGGATGTAAGTCACCGTCACAAATCGAACAACATTAATAGGAAATTATAATTGACAATTATTATAACAATAATTACTTTGTTAATCAATCGTGTGTGTTTTTTTAAACACTAAATTAAATGCTCCTATTCTCTGACAGATATTTCCTTCAAGCAACAATCTGGTGCATCATCAGCAAGTACTTCAATTAGAATCTTCATCAGAGACCTTATTGGCTGATCATCGCAATCATACTTTGCAACTGAACCCTAATAGTTCTTCCAATAACATAATGGTGGAAACTTCTTCAACTAGAAGCTTCAATTCTCATTTACCAACACTTACCCATTTCACTGACTCTGTTTCTCAGGTCTTTAATTCTTTTATCACCTTTTTTGTTTAACATTTGAATCCTCGTATCTTCCGTTTGAAACAGTCTTGATGCTGTTTTTTCCTATACTTTGTTTTCAGTTTTCAACATTTTGTGAAGATGATTTACATAGCATTATTCATATGGGGTTTGCTGAAAACCACATCCGTGAATCGAACCAAGTGCAACCACGTAATTTTCAAGGTTAGAAAGTTAACCAATATATTCTTTCCGTTTCGTTTTATATGGAAAGCTATAATTTGAGATGTTGAATTTGTACCGTGCAGGTCCATCAAACCAAGTACCATCACACATGAAAGCTGAACTTTGATCAACAATTATTTGCATTTTGATAAAAAAAAAAATATTGGAGTTTCAGCTAAAGGTCTCAAAGGATAGAAAGTAAGAAAAGGATTGATGGGTGTACAAAACAAGAAGCTTGAATTGGACCACACCATTTGCAAATTCGTTTCTATAATCATCTTCATATATATCAAAGAACATCATCTTTTTACTCTTCTTCTTGCGCCCTTGTTTTGGTTCTATGTTCCGATTCATCCGTGGGGCTCCATTATCCTGTCATCCGCTATTATTATTATCGGATTCTTTATGCTTTTTATTGTTGGGATTTACTATCATTGTAAGTGTTAACTCCACTATAGAATACCATTGCTATAATTTATTCTTTTACTTTCCACCATAACTAATTAATCTATTTGTTCTTGATCAATCTCCACTTCGATGATCTCAGATCTCAGAGAACAATCTGGTATCTAAAAACAGTTTTTTATATGGAATTCAAATCTGTTGTTGTTTTTCTAAAGTTGAATAAGACAGTAAACTTCAAGCTGACATAAAACATCCCCAGTTTTTCTCTCTATCAACATGACTTTACTTTGATCGGAACCCGTTTCTTTTTTTTAGTTACGAAAAAAACATCATACTATTGGAAGTAAAAATCAAAATTCTAAGCAATGGACAGGGACAAATCATTTTTCTAAATTCGTATTTTTATTTTCAGGAATTTCCGCTCGTAGGTTTTCCTTTAAAAGAACAATGTATTGCATGAATATATGGTACGTAAAAGTGATTGTTTTGATTGGTATACAGTTCTCGTAGGATTATAGGTTAAAATTAAAACCAGAAAATTGATGATTAATTCTATGAAAGAACACTCTCTTGACCAAAAAAAAACCAGAAAGTTGATATTGATAAGTTTTATTAATTTTACATGGCGTGACATCTATGTTTGTGCTAAACTATATGTGTAATTCCCTCAAGTGGATTATTGGTTTATTTCAAACGAATTTTAATGTACTATACAGGTACCTTATTCATGACTAATGAAGCAACATCAAATAATCTTAGCAAAGCTTGATTTTTATATTTTACGCAAACTCGTCAACGTCAAATTCAATGTTAGATCACGTTATTTGAACTTTTGATTTGATCGTTGCTAATGTTAACCAGCTGTGTAAGGTGTTGTGTCATTTTCTAGGTTGTGTTTGTGGCAACTTCTTCAAAAGAAAAGACACGTTAAAAAGTCTAATTCGAGTGGTTACGAGCTAAAAACCAACTTTGATTAGATAAGACTTTTTATATAATGGGATCACGCCGTGATTTCTGGAAATTATATGGATCCAATTGTAATTTTCCAAGATTCTTCATAGAACACAGAAGCGTCTCTTTCTAGTCACCTACTATTAGAGCATCTCCAACCCATACTTCATTTTTAGAGTATAGGTTGCTTTATATTTGAAGTATGAAAGTGTTTTTCTCCAATGCAATACTCTATATTCAACTTCATTTCTTTTCTATAATTTGCATTATAGTCCTCTATTTATTATCATAATAATTTTAAAGTATAAAACTTTTTTAAAATATATAAAACATATTATAAAATATTATTTAATAAATATTTCAATTAAAATGTAAAATTACATATGAATAATACTAATAAACTCAGAAACTAAATAATTCATGATATAAAATTACAAATATTTATGGGTTTATGTATTTTTGTTATTTTCTTTTGTATTAAATTTGGTTAATGTAATGTAGAATTATGCAATATTTCTTTTATATTAATCTTTTTTTAATTTTATTTTTTAAAATGTTCATTTAAAGATATACAAAATTATATTTATAGGGATATATATTTAAATAATTCTGAGATATAAATTGATATAGACTAAAATGATAAAACATAAAATTATAAAAAGTTATTTATGTAATATATAATTTATAAGGACTAAAGTGTAATAGAAAAAGATGATACTTCAAATTTGAAGTCATACTCCAAATATAGAGTATCACTATTCAATACTTCAAATTTGAAGTTTTAGAGTATTGGGTTGGAGTGAAAAAAACTTCAAATTTGAAGATATAGAGTATGGGTTGGAGATGCTCTTAGAAGTTTAGAATCAGAACCCGCAACAACAAAGTATTCAGCCAAATATGTCTAATCAAATACCCTAGTCTCAGGAATTTGATGATTTTTGCTTGACATAACCATAAGAAACTATAACACGCAAACCGATGGTTCGACTAATTGCAAAGCTGATAAAAAAAATTTCAAATACACTGATCCGGACGAAGCAGAAAGATTACATATACAGTATATAGAAAAATTTGGATGTTCCTCAATACAGTATTGCGCAAGTTACAAATTTGTTATTTGGAATAGTCAATACAATGGGCCACAATTAGTCTTGCGAAGGCTGATATTATAAGCCTTAACTGTACGGTGGGCTAATACTAAAACTTATTAGGATATGGACTTTTAGTGGGTTATTTTCCGGGTAGCTACAATTTCGGCCCAAATCAAAACACCACCATTTTGGATCTCTCAAATGTTTCGTCTTCCACTCTCTCTCTCTCTCATGTATATACAGTATATATACTTCAATTTTGTGTTATACAATTAGATAATGTAAAGCTAATCATTTTTATCATACACCACTAGGTTAAATAATTAATAGCCGACAAAATATATTAAATAATTAGTAACGAGATCTATCGTGAGCTAGTAGTTGTATACTCGTATTGTGTGTCGTGGTATGGCATGTTGTAGAAAGAAAAACAAATGATAGACGGAAGTGCGACTAAAACTTGGGAAATTTACATGTTTTCCCAAAAAACGTAGTTGTTAATTTTTATATATATGTTTTTTGTTTTTTACTCAACAAATACTCCGTTGTCTCTCTCACACTGGGCTAAATTTAGGTAAACTTTTTTCTCGCATTGGGCTCTAACCGAATACCTACTTTGTCGCTAGTTTTATTATAAGAGAAAAATAGTGACAATGTAAAAGCGAATAATAAGCCATAAAATGTTGTCAATAGTAATAAGTTAAGGCCAAAAACGATGAGAATGCGCAAGTCTTCACCGCAATCAACGGGTGAAGATAAAAGAAATTAGAAAACTAGACACATCATCATCATCATACATTCATCATATCTCTCTTCTTGTCAATGGAACCCTCTAACACAAATGTTTTGCTTCCACCATCCTAAACTATAATTAAAAGCAAATTATTAGTATCATTAACTATTACTATATTAATATTAATGAGTCGGAGAAAGAAAAAAAAAAGAAAAAAAAATTGAAGCATACACTGGACGCAAGACGTCAACTCGTGTTCCTAAGTTTAGCCCAATCGTGTTCTATCCCTGTCTCCCAAATTCTCAGATCTAACACTGATTCCTGATTCCAGCAGCTTTGGGAGATTCGTTGGATCAATCGTTGTTCGTTGGATGTCTCGGTCCCAGAACGAGGAGTTTCAGCAATGGTGGAACAAGCAGCGAGATAGGAACCACGACGTCCTCTACGCCGGAGACGATGAAGCATTCCTCACCGTTGAAATCCGAACTCCCGCCGTTGACCCGGATAAGGATCGGATCCGGACCCGGAGCGCTCGGCAGCTATCCCGGCTCTACCTCCTCAGGTTCAAGCAACTCGCCTCCTCCTTGGTCTGGGTCACAAACTCCTTCGTCTACCTTGTGCGCACCGCCAATCGCCGCATTGCCAACGACAATCCTCCCTCAGCCTCATCCTCCGCTAGGCTTTACCGCGTTATCAAGGGGTTCCTCGTCCTCGTCGTCCTCCTCCTCTGTTTCGAGCTCGCCGCCTATTTCAAGGGATGGCACTTCACGCCTCCCTCCGTCGCCTCCGCCGAGGCCGCCGTTGAGGTCGCTTACGCTTGGTGGCTCGAGATCAGGGCCTCTTACCTCGCCCCGCCGCTTCAGAGCTTGACCAACGTCTGCATTGTCCTCTTCTTGATTCAATCGGTCGACCGTCTCGTGCTCGTGCTCGGCTGCTTCTGGATCAAGCTCCGCCGCATTAAACCTGTCACAACTATGGAGTACCCGGCTAAACCGGTCGGAGAGGGGATAAGATTGGAAGATTACCCGATGGTCCTTGTGCAGATTCCAATGTGCAATGAGAAGGAGGTAAGCACACGTATGCAACTCCCTATATCCTTTACTCTCTTTGATTATATATGCTACACTTAGATCTGCTTGATTTTTTGTTCTTGGTGTTTCTGTTTTTGTCACCTCATCTAGTTGGTTTTGCTTGGTGGCTTTCGCAGGTTTACCAACAATCTATTGGAGCTGTGTGTATGCTCGACTGGCCAAAAGAGAGAATGCTTATCCAGGTTCTTGATGACTCCAGCGAGCTAGACGTTCAGGTGCTTATTAAGGTTGAAGTGCAGAAATGGCAACAAAGGGGTGTTCGAATAGTGTATAGGCACCGTCTCATACGTACTGGTTACAAGGCTGGTAACCTTAAAGCTGCAATGAACTGTGAGTACGTCAAAGACTACGAGTTTGTCGCCATATTTGATGCTGACTTCCAGCCGCCAGCAGATTTTTTGAAGAAAACGGTGCCTCATTTCAAGGTGCCCAGTCCCTTTTAAAAAAAAATTAAATTTCCTCACATCATGAATTTGTTATAGTTCATCTTTTACATAGTATGAAGCATGAACACTGCTTGAACTTAGAAGGTTTCTTCTCTAGGAGGACACGAGTTTGACTTTATTTTTGGGGGATATGGATTTCTTACATTTTTAGTTATAAGGTTTACACTGGGATCAGTGATACAGTATGCTTGTCATAAACTACTAGCCTTTCTCACATGATTGTTTCTTTGTTTATTCTAGGGGAATGATGATTTAGCCTTGGTCCAAACACGGTGGGCCTTTGTGAACAAAGACGAAAACTTGCTTACCAGATTACAGAACATAAACTTGTCTTTCCACTTTGAAGTCGAACAGCAAGTTAATGGTGTCTTTATTAACTTCTTTGGCTTTAATGGAACTGCTGGTGTTTGGAGAATCAAAGCCCTCGAGGACTGTGGGGGTTGGTTGGAGCGAACAACTGTTGAAGACATGGATATCGCCGTTCGTGCGCATCTTTGTGGATGGAAGTTCATCTATCTGAATGATGTAAAGGTACTTGTGTTAGCTAAATTGCTCAGAAGTTTGCTTTCATTTTCCTTCCATTCACCAGAATATAAAAAATGAACTCTGTGATCTCATCCATCTATCACCCCCTTACACAGTGTCTCTGTGAACTTCCGGAGTCCTATGAGGCGTACAAAAAGCAGCAGTACCGTTGGCATTCGGGTCCGATGCAATTGTTCCGTTTGTGTTTCATGGACATTCTTCGCTCAAAGGTGAAACTGATAATTATTACTTTTCTCTTGCGCTCCCTTCAGGGTTTTGTTATGTTCGCTGAGTTTTGAATAAAAATGGCTCAACTTGATCTTTGTTTTGCGTATTTTCCCTACTGCAGGTGAGTGTTGCCAAGAAAGCGAATATGATATTTCTCTTCTTCTTGCTACGGAAGCTTATCTTGCCATTCTACTCATTTACTCTCTTCTGCGTTATTCTTCCACTGACAATGTTCTTCCCAGAGGCTAACTTACCATCTTGGGTTGTCTGCTACATACCCGGGATCATGTCCATCTTAAACATCATCCCATCACCAAGATCCTTCCCTTTCATAGTCCCGTATCTCCTCTTCGAAAACACAATGTCTGTTACCAAATTTGGAGCCATGACCTCTGGTTTGTTCAAGTTTGGAAGTTCTTACGAGTGGGTAGTTACCAAAAAGCTAGGGAGATCCTCTGAGGCTGATCTGATTGCATACGCAGAGTCAGGTTCTCTGGTCGAGTCCACAAGTATCCAAAGATCATCCTCTGATTCAGGGCTAGCCGAGCTTAGTAAACTAGGAGCAGCGAAGAAAGCGGGGAAAACCAAAAGAAATCGTTTGTACAGAACAGAAATGGCACTCGCATTTATCCTCTTGGCAGCGTCGGTGAGAAGCTTGTTGTCTGCGCAAGGGATCCACTTCTACTTCCTCTTGTTCCAAGGACTCACTTTCGTTATTGTTGGTCTAGATTTGATCGGGGAACAGGTCAGTTAGTTTATATAACCCTTTTTCTCGTTTTAAACTACATTGAACTATACAACCAGAAGAACAGAAAAGAAGAGAACCCAAGACCAAATCAAGGGGGAATGAACAAACTCAGTTATGGATACTCACTGGTCTTTTTGTTACAGATAGATTACCTAGGAAAAAAAACAATTCATTTAAAGTTTCTGTCTTGGGAACATGGTTTTATACTCTCTACTTGGGTTGGTTTAGATTCTTCCTTCTTTTCGGATAGTATCAGAGAAATGGCAGAAAGAACCGTCGAAGAGGCTTTCAAAAGACTTGAACCGTCGAAGAGGCTTTCAAAAAATGTTGTTAGGTTGTTGATTTTGTTTGGATGCTGAGGTGGAAGCAGATTTAGTGATTTGTTGTAATGCCGCACTCAATTCTTTTGAGTAATTTGTTGTTTTCATTTATCCTTTTGAGCTCATTGTTACTTGGTCTTTTGCCTATTTGGGGAGTCTCCATGTTTTTAGTTTCGGCTTCCTTTTATCATTTTTGGCCTTTTTATTTTAACTTTATCAGCCACAATCTGTTTGACAATCTCTTCGATGATATAAAGCCCGGTTCCAATCAATTTTCTAAGTTTGATCCAGCACAAAGGATTCAAGTTTGGGTCTTTGAATACTTCAGGTAATTCTTCACGTTTTCGTCACATATTAAAGATATCTTTACGCACAAACATACAGCAAAATGAGCAAACATACGTACAGAAATAATCTCGACATTACGAGTTGAACATAACATTTGAACAGAAGTATCAAAGAGAACACAAGGCAAAAGAATCAATAGGTAAGAAAAAAAGAAGTCTTCGAATAATCAAAACAAGTTAAGCATGTTATAATTAGATTTCCTAAAAGATAAGAGCTCAAACCATAAAACCATACCTACTAGAGATCTACTCCCACAGAGAAAATATCTAGCAAAGAATAAATTTCAGAGAAAGAGAAAGGAGAAAAGGACAAAAAGAAGAAGAGAAAGGGAGATTCTATGAGAGGGAGGGACACTGTAATGTCGTTTTGGTTTCTAATTAACTTGGATTGAAATTTGGATATTTTCATGTCTATATCCGACTCGTACACATCAATTATATTGAGATATTGATTCGGATGCTAATTTAAACTATCGTACCCGGTTGATTTTGGATCATTTTGGTTTTACCAGACGTGAAATATGCTGACTATATTTACGATATTTTTCCATTATCATTATTACTGTAATGAACAATGAGATCTAGAGCATAAAGTCACGTCACATCATTAAAGCACCAGAACGTTAGTTTTTCGTTTTTTTCTCAACTCTCAATGAACTTTTACTTATTTATTACAAGACGACCGTTGAGATTTGTCTAGAATTAAGACACCAATCAACGCAGTCTTATATGAGTATTTAATTATATACATAAAACCTTTTCATCACATCGGTCTCTTTTTTTCTCTCCAAACAATCGCCAACTTGTTGAGAGGCGAGACTAGTACAAATTTTAATACTACTTATATATAGGAATCAACAATAATACCTTTTTAAAATGAAAACAAGGCTTTAAGTGAGGTGAAATTTTCTTCATTGTTTAACAATGAGAACTGAATTAGAATCATTTGATATAGTTCTTCATTAACTCATCTGGCTAATCATCAAATGTAGCAGTAGGAGGCCATTAATATAAGTTAGACTGGAAAAAATAACTAAAACATGATTCTTAGAAACAGAATTGAGTAAACTAGACGAGGAGTTAAACGAATTGACCAGAAACAGAGTCGATTCAATTAATACTGAAAACCCTCAGTTGCACACACTGTTATACACTTAATATCAATCATTAAGGCTAAAAAAATGGAGTATTCAGAGTACACTTAAAGTTGAATAATCTGCTCATGCATATGTAAATACAGTAATAGCTACAAGAACAAGAGTCTTTATTTGACGTAAACGAATTATTTAAATACAGTGCACTGGGCTAGCATCTTTTAAACCCCTGTCCTTTCTTTTGTTCTTTAAGGGTAACACGTAAACACTAGCCATTAAATATCTCCACTCTTCTCTCCTACATTTCACCAAAGACACATAACTCTCTTTCGCTTCAGAGACGAAGAAGGAGAAGAGTTATCAATTATCATCATGAGTGTTCTACATCTTCTTGCTCTCTCTCTGCTCATCTCTGTTTCAGGTATATCCCCTCTCTCCTTCTCCAGAACCACCTCCATTCATGGCCGCTTAATATCTCCTTTAAAATGTGTTAAAATCTGTCTTTTCCGCAGGAGCTAAGTTCTCCGGCCGGCCAGGAGTCAACTACGGCCAGCTCGGAAACAACCTCCCGTCTCCGTCAGACTCAGTCAACCTCATCAAATCCCTAAACGCAAAACGTGTCAAGCTCTATGACGCCAACCCAGCCATCCTCGCCGCCTTAAACGCCACCGACATCGCCGTCTCCGTCATGGTCCCGAACGAGCTCATCGTCAACATCTCCAAATCAGAATCCCTCTCCGACGAGTGGGTCAGATCCAACATCCTCCCCTTTTATCCCTCCACCAAGATCCGTTACCTCCTCGTCGGCAACGAGATCCTCTCCTCCACAGATTCCGAGCTCAAACTCGCTCTCGTTCCGACAATGCGCAAGATCCAACGGTCCTTAAAGACTCTCGGCGTCAAAAAGGTCAAAGTGGGGACCACACTCGCCGCCGACGTTCTCCAATCTTCGTTTCCTCCTTCGAGCGGTGAGTTCCGTTCCGATATATCCGGTTCTGTCATGAAACCGATGCTCCAGTTCTTAAACCGGACCAAATCGTTCCTATTCGTTGACGTCTACCCGTATTTCGCCTGGGCCCAAGATCCGACCCATGTGGATCTCGCTTACGCGATTTTCGAATCTAACAACATCACCGTCACGGACCCGGCCACGAATCTGACCTACCACAACCTCTTCGACCAGATGATTGACGCTTTCGTCTTCGCCATGAAACGCCTCGGTTATCCGGATCTCCGGATCTGGGTCGCTGAAACGGGTTGGCCCAACAACGGAGACTACGACCAAATTGGAGCAAACATCTACAATTCCGCCACTTACAATCGCAACGTCATCAAAAAACTCGCCGCTGACCCGCCCGTAGGTACTCCGGCCCGACCCGGAAAGGTCCTCCCGTCGTTCATTTTCGCGCTGTACAACGAGAATCAGAAAACGGGTCCGGGCACGGAGCGACATTTCGGACTCCTACACCCGAACGGGACTCAGGTCTACGAGATCGAATTATCCGGGCAGACGACGGAGTACAAAGAGTCGTTGCCGGCGCCGGAGAACAACGAGCCGTACAAAGGGAAGATATGGTGCGTGGTGGCTAAAGGAGCGAACTGGACTCAGCTTGGTGAAGCTCTATCGTACGCTTGCTCACAGGGGAACAATACCTGCGACCCGATCAAACCCGGAGGCCCGTGTCACAAACCCGATTTGACCATGTTGCACGCCAGCTACGCCTTTAGCTCTTACTGGGCCAGCTTTCGTAAGATTGGTGGGACTTGCTCTTTCAATGGTCTCGCCACTCAAACCATCAAAGATCCAAGTAAGTCGATTCCCAAAATCGATAAACAAACCGATCGTATAATATGCGAAATTTAATTCCGGTTCAGTAAATTATGGATGTTTAAACCGGAGGTGGATTTCGGGTTTGCTAAAATTATCTAATCTATTGTCGTTTGACCAGGCTACGGACGCTGCGAGTTCCCCAGCGTGACGTTGTGACGACCTACGATGGAGTACAAGGAGACATACGAGGA
Source organism: Isatis lusitanica (assembly GCA_900406415.1). Classification (NCBI taxonomy): domain Eukaryota; kingdom Viridiplantae; phylum Streptophyta; class Magnoliopsida; order Brassicales; family Brassicaceae; genus Isatis; species Isatis lusitanica. The sequence continues at coordinate 20,756 of OVBB01000138.1, forward strand.
AAGACCGCACGATGCTATGGCTTGATTAGCAGACCCGGCACGTGAAACCGCACGATGTTACGGCTTGATTACTAGAAACAACGGCACGTGATTAGAGCCCGGTGTTTTAATAATGTGTTGTTTATTTAATTTGTTCCCCCGCGAATAATGAGTAATAAATTCGTTTCGTCTGGTAACGTAACCGGTTCCTTATGTTTAATTAATATTTGGTTCTCCGAAAACGATAGTGACTAGTGAGGTATCGATTTAAGAATATCCAACGGCTAGTTTTCCTGGTTGTGATTTCTCTAATTATGTTGTCACTGCTAAGCAAACTGCCAAGTTTTATTTAGGGCGAACGTTTTTAAAAAACTTGCTAACTAAAAAGTTGTTTAGTTGTTACAGAGTAGTAGAATAGTAGTGATGACAACATAACTTTTTAAGAATGTACTGACTGAGAATCGGATGCCATGATGGTTTTCTAGAATATGATACCATGACTCTTTTTCACTTTGCAGTAGACAGTGAATTCATTAACTTTGTCTTTGCTTTTCAGTTTTCACTTTTATACAAAAGCTAAAAGCATTGTATTTGTACGTGACTTATGAATACACAACTTTATATACAAAACGAGAGCAAAAGAAAAACAAAAAACAAATTAGCTGAGACTAAACCTTGAAGATCCAGTAAACTAAATACGAAATCGAACACAGCCTTCGTACGCTAAATCGAACACAGCCTTAATAGTCTTGCATCTTAAGCCTCTGTGTCATATTCCCATATTTTTAAAGGCAACTTTTCTAGTACTGGCCGGTTTATAAAGTTTAACCTTTATAGCAGGTTGTGGACCCAGAGTGACGACAGACATTTAATGTAGTCAGCTATGCCAGGAGCTATCACTTATCCTAACAATCAATTATTCAGTAACATGATCTAGCAGGAGCCATTGCTCATTGACTACGCTATTTTTGTTTTGTATATGTTATAACCACTTTTAAGTGTGTATGTTTCCATAACAGAAAAGTACATTCCTGAAAGTGGGAGTTCAATGTCTTTGTGTCCTGAAGAAAAGAAGCGATTATATGAGTGATGGTAAAACAGGCCTTAGCCCGCGGTCGTAAGCCCGCATATCTAAATGAATTTTGGTTCGTGATCTGTTTAATAAAAGTGTCACTAAAACATAATTGTCTGTTTAGGCAAATTATGCCCGTTTTTGTAATGGGTATTCTTGTAAAACAATAAGATATATGTTTTTTTTTTCTATATTATTATATGAAACTGTATTAGTTTAAGATTTATTATTTAAGATTTTTGATAACACAAGGTTATTATGCGTATAATATTCAATATTTTATATAATAGATATTTATACAACTGTTTGTTAAAATTCGACAAATCTAAAGTTAAACAAACTTAAGCAAATACAAAATTAAACAATTTTAAATATATAAAATTTAAACAGGTCATCACTAAATATGTTAATCGACATCTATATATGGAAAATGTTACCGACTACACCATAAATTTGAATTAAAGTTTACAGGAATCCAAAATATTTTCCAACGAAAATCTACAATTTCATAAGATAATTCTTTTGTCTCTAATTTATTTTGAAAGTCGTGTTTCAAGTGAAATTAAGCCTTGATCACAAACTTACACTGGTGCTAATGTACTAAAACAAATGATCAAATTGTTAATAAGTAATCTGATGGTTGCAATTAAGAAATTGGACGTGTTTCATATACAAGCTGGCTTTAGACAACACGAAGAGCCTAACCCCATAATATTCAAGACAAAAATGACGGGGCATCTTAAATCTGTTTAAAATTATCGTCAATAATCGAGATTAGGTGCCAATCTAGACCGTAAGACTACAATAACATTATAACCTATGGGTTTATATATATAAAGGTATCAGCCACCTAACTATCATGAGAATGAAATGTGTGCAACTAATTTATGGACTTTATAATGTATAAACAATTATTCTAGTAGGAGGAGTGTTTCCTGAAATTCCTAATTTTATCGTTAATTACTAATTCTGTGAAATTACGATCTTTAGAGACTTTCCACAGAGTCCATTTGAATAAAGGAATCTCGAAGTTTCTCAGGTTTATTCTATAGATATACTATCACTCAAGTGGGTGGGTCAATCATAGAGATGCAGTAAAGAGAGGATAAACTCTACAAGTTTTTTTGCATAACCAATTTTTTTTTTTTTTCTGGATAAATTGACAATTACTTAAAAAACCAATGACATGTACCCACTTGTCAAGGTGGAGATAAAAGAAGAACCACACACTGTGACCGACTTAAGGAGCCCACAGAAAAAAACAGAATCAGATGAATTTTTAAAAATTTAAATGGAAAGGAATATTAAAAGATACTCTCGAGCCTACCTTATCCAATCTTCGCCACTTCTCCCACTAATCCGCTAAATCAATCTTCTCCCTCTTTCTCTCGTTCACAATCCGAAATCCTCTCGATTTAAGAGTTTCTTTCACTGCTTCTAGGTTTTCCGCTCAATCGCTTTTATGGACGCTTGTCTTTCAAATCAAGCGGCGCTCCCATTTCTGCCGTCGCGTTCTAGGAGACAGAGCGGCGATGGAGGCGGAGGCGGAGGCGGATTTGTTCTTCCGGCCATGCGGAAGGTCCAGTATAGATCGGTGGTCGTGGTTGCGACGGCGGGGCAGAGTCGGTGCGAGCCTGGGAGCAGCCTTAACGCGCCGCTCGAACCGCGATCGGCGCAGGGGAGGTTTCTGAGGAGCGTGTTGCTAAACAAGCGGCAGCTCTTTCACTACGCGGCTGCTGATGAGCTGAAGCAACTGGCCGAAGACCGTGAAGCCGCTATAGCGCGTATGTCTCTAAGCTCTGGTTCCGATGAAGCTGCTCTCCACAGGTCCGTCAACTTTTACTCATTCTAATCACCTACAAGTTCACATAATCCGTTATCGTATACATCCATAGAGTTAAAATACGTACACAAAAACCTGTGCAAACCGTTGGATACTTTTGTTTTATTTTTGGTGATTTCTCTTACTCTGCCTTGTGAAGCAAGTTTTTTTTAGTCTCTGATTAGGCTGGTTTGCCTATTAAGCTCTTCTCATGTTTTTTAAGCTGGTTAACTTTTCTTGTGACACACTTCATGGACTGGTTTTTCATTTGTTTATTTAGCGTTAATTTACTTCATCAGCCAGTTTCGCTGTGATTTACTCATCTGTGTTATCAACTCTGTCTCCGCGTATTGTCCTGTTTCTGCAGCTCTTTGTTATGCTTAACTTGCAACTCAGACCATCTTTATGCTCCGTTTGCTGATGGTTTTGCTGCTGCCTTCTTTATTACCACTTCTAATTCCCTGATTTTTTTATGTGGTTGGCAGAAGGATAGCTCATCTCAAGGAACGTTACTGCCAAACTGCAGTCCAAGACATCATGTACATGTTAATCTTCTACAAGTACTCTGAGATAAGGGTCCCTCTCGCCCCAAAGCTCTCTAGATGCATCTATAATGGAAGGCTCGAGATTTGGCCTACGAAAGACTGGGAGTTGGAGTCCATTCACAGCTGCGAAGCCCTTGAGCTCATCAAGGAACACGTAAGCGCCGTCATTGGATTGCGGGTCAACTCATGTGTGACCGACAATTGGGCAACAACACAGATACAAAAACTTCATCTCAGGAAGGTGTACGCTGCCTCGATCTTGTATGGTTACTTCTTGAAATCCGCTTCCCTCAGGCACCAACTTGAATGCTCACTATCAGATCTCCATGGAAGTGGATATCTGAAAGGTCCCGTATTTGGATCTTCTTTCACAACGGGCACTGCACAGATCTCCACCAAAGAGCAGCTGAGACATTACATCACAGGGTTCGACCCCGAGACATTGCAGAGATGTGCAAAACCAAGGACAGAGGAAGCAAGGAATTTAATAGAGAAGCAAAGTTTGGCCCTTTTTGGCACGGAGGAGACCGATGAGACCATTGTGACATCGTATTCGAGTCTGAAGCGGTTGGTTCTGGAAGCCGTGGCGTTTGGAACGTTTCTGTGGGACACGGAGTTGTATGTAGACGGTGCGTATAAGCTGAAGGAAAATGGGAACGCAGAAGAACAAGAAAACAGAAGCATATGAATTAAAAGAAAAGCTTCATGATCCTTTGGTGTATATATAGAGAAGAAGTTTCTGCTGAATCTCTCAGGCAATTCTTTCTTGTATAGCTTTTTGCTTAGTTTATCTATGTTTTTGACGGCTAATGAATGTGGTGGTCATAAGGAATATAGAAAGTGGGGTTTAAATTTTTTCGGTTCAGTTGTATATTAGTCTTTCATATTTCAAAAACCGATGCAGGATCTGAACGAACCGTAAAAAGAAAAAGTGATTTTCTTTGTCGAGTAAATATATCTCTTTCGGAAACTCCATCCAATCTTTGTTACCCTGGGAACTAAAACCAAAATATAGTAAAACCAGATCATTCAATAAAGTCGAACTATGTGTGGAAGATAGTTATATTAGTGAGGCTTTCGTTTTGGGCTTTTGTCTTCGCAGCAGCGCAAAAAATTCGTAGTTCTGGCCCAATGCCTTAGACCTATCAAAGTCCCAATTCTCACTAGAGTGAATGTTAACAATCTGGTCTTCTTTTTCAATTCCGTTTCTCTCTCGCCGGAATATTTCGTCTACTTCATCTCCTTATCGTTCGCCACCGTCACATACTCACCGGTAAGCATAGCCATTTTTGTGCTCCGTTATCTTTTATCTCCCTTTCCATCCTCTCGGAGGCATTTGATCTTCCTCCCGCCCTGAATCGCTAGTGATTAGGGTTTATGAAATCTGACGCCTCTGGTTTCGATTTCTTTTCTGAAGTTTATCGGTGATTCCGGACAAGGAAGATGCCAGACGTACAATCAACGGTGTTGGAGTTTGTTAACAAGCTCAGAAAACGGTATATCTTTTTTGGCGGCTCTCTGTTCTGTAATTTCGTAAAACCCTTTGGAGTTTCTGATTTGATCATGTATTTACACAGTAAGATTGAGGGTTCACAAGCTACAGCCAGATACACCGTAGAGCTTCTCAGGTCAGTGATCTCGCAGCAGCGGGTGCCTCACGCGAACCAAGCTTCAGCTCTTATTGACGCTGTGAAAGCCGTCGGTGAGCAATTGGTCGCTGCAAATCCTGTTGGTATGTTCTTCTTTTGCTTGCCACTTCTTGTGAGATTTCCTTTTATCAATAAAGAGATAAAATAAAATTGGTTGGGTATATGGTTTTGTAGAGCTTGCGGTGGGAAATGTAGTTAGACGGGTTTTGCATATAATAAGGGAGGAGGATCTCTCTTTAACTACAGCAGCTATGGCTGGGTTGGACTTGCTGGACGCAAGTGATGATGATGAAGATGATAATAGCAAGGGAATTGGGTATCCTGCAATGTCTGCGGCAGTTGTTGCAGCTGCTAGGAGTACGTTACGCCCTCCATCTTTGCAGACGCTTCTCGAGGGCACTCCTGAGTCTGCAGCTGTCCCATACACTTCTTCATCCGGTGCTGATTCCGAAAGCAAAAGTAAATGTACCTTTTCCATGCCTTTGGCTCTCATTTCCAAATGCTGTTTTTTAAAAAAAATTTAGCAGAACTTTATGCTGCCTGATTTAGTTACGTCCTTGATAAGACATGAAGGGAAGTGTTATGGTACGAAGAGAGTAAAGTTAATTTACGCTCTCTTTTGACAACCCGATACTCATGGTTTTCTTTTGGGAACAGACTTTAGTTTGACAGTAAATGTAACAGATTTAGGTCTCGAGGTATCTGGTTTCGATTTTGTGACTTTTGGGTCGGGAAAGTTAGGGAACTGAACTGTAGAAAGAGCCCTCGATTGCTGGTTTTGGTAGTTTTGTTGCTGGATTTCTCTGAATTTGCGTGGGAGTCCATTTCTGTTCTTAACAGTTAACAGTCTGGTTTTGGGAAATTCATCTCGTTTTGATTAAAGTGATTCTGGATGCTTCATTGGCCAAATTTTTTTTAGTAGCTAAACTATTTACATTTCTTGTTGATATTAATTGTCTATTGTACTTTTTATTAGCTGCCGATAAAAGTTCAATAACTCGGAAGCTGAAGCATGATGTTATAGAAGGAGTCAATCAACTTATCCAAGAGATTGCTGGTTGTCATGAGCAGATCGCCGAACAAGCGATAGAGCATATACATCAAAAGTACTATTCGTCTATATACGATTAACTTTCTGTAACATGCAATAGATGGGGAACCTAAATGCTCGTTTGTCAGTGTCTTCCCTTGGTGATAAACATTGTTTTTTTATCAGTGAGGTCATTCTAACCCTGGGTAGCTCAAGAACAGTACTTGAGTTTCTGTGTGCTGCAAAGGAGAAAAAAAGATCATTTCGTGTATTTGTCGCCGAAGGTGCTCCAAGGTTTGGTGTCTCCTTTTTCCTACGTCTCTTCATTACCATCTTTAGTGCCCATATAACTCAGCTGTGTCGTTTTAGTTGCCTTCCTTCCAATTCTACTCTATCATATTGTTAGGTATCAGGGCCACCTATTAGCAAAAGAATTGGTAGCTAGAGGTCTGCAGACCACTGTGATCACCGACTCTGCAGTGTTTGCTATGATATCTCGTGTGAACATGGTACATGTTCAATCCTGCCCAAATCTATGTTTTCTAGTCTCTGGCTTCTAAAAATAGATTTCAAATGATGTGATAATGCACAGGTTATAATTGGAGCGCATGCAGTGATGGCTAATGGTGGGGTTATAGGACCTGTTGGAGTCAACATGGCTGCTCTGGCAGCACAAAAGCACGCAGTCCCATTTGTGGTTCTAGCCGGTAGTCACAAGGTTTGGTTTCAAGTTGTTTATATAATTCAAACAAGTGATTGCTCTATAAACCTGAAAAGTTGACTTAGGGCCTTTATATATAATAAACAGCTATGTCCACTCTATCCTCACAATCCAGAGGTATTACTAAACGAGCTGAGATCTCCTTCTGAACTGTTGGATTTTGGTGAATTCTCTGATTGCCTGGATTTTGGAGCGGGTTCCGGGTCTCCCCTTCTTCAAGTTGTCAACCCCACATTCGATTACGTCCCACCAAACCTTGTTAGTCTCTTCATAACCGACACGTAAGTCTCATACATATACTTGGGTTCCTCTAGTTACTATATTCTTAGATTGGTCCATTTTCACGGCGCTACTTTGTTTGGTTGAGGAGGTGATGATGGTAGTTCTGTTTTGGTTACAGGGGAGGGCACAACCCATCTTACATGTACCGTCTTATTGCCGACTATTACTCTGCTGATGATTTGGTGATGTAGCAATAAAGGACTAGTTTTGGGTCACTTGACCACACAATACTTACTTGGTCGGTCATTCACGATTGGAGGATATATGTACATTGCACCAAACAGTTGCTCAAGGGTTGTGAATGAGAGAGAGAAACAATCTTTTGGGTCTGTGAAATTGGTCAGGCCAAGTTTAGTTTTTTGCCGTGTTCTCGGAGTATTTACTCCTTTAGCTCAGTCTCAAACTCTCGATGGTGTCTATTGTTACTTGATAAACTTTTCGTCAACACAACATTTTCTTCCTTTCTCTTTTGTATTTTTTGCCATTTCTAGAGTTACTGCCGAGGGTGGACATCTTATCAATTAAAGTTTTGGGTGCTATTACTCGAGTAAAGTGAGTCGATATGAGTAACATTTATTCCTGTGTTTGTACTGATTAAAATAACCAATGTTTTGAGGCGATGACGATGCATTGGTTTGGTGCGGGTCCAATTTCAATTATCTCTAAACCGGGTCTGTGAGAATAGAGATGCAAACCATTAACATCTGAGTTTCGCTGCATAAAAGCCCCTTGGAGAGAGAGAGAATAAAACCCTAAACCCGTTTGTTAAAGTAAATCATTTTCACTTCTTCTTGTCCAGCTCCCGCAATTTGTGCATGCTGATACATATCAGAAGTCCTCGAAAGATATCGGCTTTAGCTCGTCATGTTCTTCCTTCTTCTAATGCGCACTTCTCCGTCTCTTCTCAACCGTCTCATTATTCCCCGGGCGAGGTGGCGGCTCATGATGTCGCATCTCTGCTAAAAAGCCCCAATTGGGAGAAGAACAGTTCTCTTAAATCCCTAGTCTCCCACATGAACCCACAGGTCGCTTCGCAGGTAATTTCGCTTCGGAGCAGCGAAACCGACATTTGCGTGCGTTTCTTCATGTGGGTCTGCAAGCATTCCTCCTATTGTTTCGACCCAGGTCAGAAAACCCAGCTTCTGAAATTGATCGTCTCTTCCGGGTTGTATCGAGTCGCGCATGATGTTATTGTCGCGTTGATCAGGGAATGTAGCAGATGCGAGAAAGACATGTTGAAACTAATGACTTGTTTTGATGAGCTGAGAGATGATGCTGGATTCCGCTTAAATTACCCTTGTTACAGCTCTCTTTTGATGTCCTTGGCTAAACTTGATTTCGGGTTCTTGGCTTACCTGACATACAGGCGAATGGAAGCTGACGGATTTGTTGTTGGTATGATTGATTACAGAACCATTGTCAATGCTCTGTGCAAGAATGGATCCACCGAAGCCGCTGAGATGTTCATGTGTAAGATTCTTAAAATTGGGTTTGTGTTGGATTCCCATATCTGCACTTCTTTGCTGCTGGGCTTTTGCCGTCGATTGAACCTTAGAGCTGCACTCAGGGTGTTTGATGTCATGTCCAGAGAGGAAGCTCGTGCACCAAACTCTGTTACGTACTCCATTTTGATTCACGGGTTGTGTGAAGTAGGGAGACTAGACGAAGCTTTTGGCTTAAAAGATCAAATGCCTGAGAAAGGTTGCCAACCAAGCACGCGTACATATACTGTGCTTATTAAAGCCTTGTGCGATAGGGGTTCGATTGTTAAAGCTTTTAACTTGTTTGATGAGATGAGTGCTAGAGGGTGCAAGCCAAATGTTCACACATACACCGTTTTAGTTGATGGGTTGTGTAGAGACGGTAAGATTGAAGAGGCTAATGGGATTTTTCGAAAGATGCTTAACGTCGGTATATACCCTAGTTTAGTAACTTACAACGCGTTGATAAATGGATACTGCAAAGATGGGCGGATTGTTCCCGCTTTTGAGCTTCTTACTGTAATGGAGAAGAGGGCTTGCAAACCAAATGTAAGAACTTTCAACGAGCTCATGGAAGGGCTGTGTAGAGTCGGCAAACCGTTCAAGGCCGTGCATCTTTTAAAGAGAATGATTGACAATGGTCTGTCACCTGACATTGTGAGCTATAACGTTTTGATCGATGGGCTTTGTAGAGAAGGCCATATGAATGTGGCTCACAAGCTCCTTAGCTCGATGAGTTCTTTTAACATTGAGCCTGATTGTCTCACATTCACCGCTATGATCAATGCTCTCTGCAAACAAGGGAAGGCTGATGTAGCGAGTGCGTTCTTAGTTTTGATGCTGAGAAAAGGAATAAACCTTGATGAAGTTACAGGTACAACTCTTATTGATGGCTTCTGTAAAGTCGGTAAAACTCGGGATGCATTGTTTATCCTGGAGACGTTGGTTAAGATGAGGATAATGACGACTCCTCACTCCCTGAATGTGCTTCTCGATGTGCTCAGCAAAGGCTGTAAGGTGAAAGAGGAATTAGCGATGCTCGGGAAAATTAATAAGCTTGGATTAGTTCCTTCTGTGGTGACTTATACAACATTGGTTGACGGGCTAATTCGATCAGGTGATATTAGCGGTTCCTTCAGGATGCTAGAAGTGATGAAGTCAAGGGGTTGCTTGCCGAATGTCTATCCATACACAATCATCATCAATGGTCTTTGTCAATTGGGAAGAGTCGAGGAAGCAGAGAAACTTCTTTCTGCTATGCAAGATTCAGGAGTTCCACCAAACCATGTTACATTTACTGTCATCGTGAAAGGATATGTCGATAATGGAAAGCTAGACCGTGCTCTTGAAACCGTAAGAGCAATGATTGAAAGAGGATATGAACTAAACGAGCGTGTCTATTCGGCTCTGCTACATGGTTTTGTCTTATCTCAGAAGGGTATTGATTATTCAGATGAGACAACTGTTTCAGATATTGCCCTTCAAGAAAGCGATCATGCATGTATCAACAAACTAATATCTATGGTTGAACAACTAGGTGGATCAACCAGCGGATTATATGATTTTTTGGTCACACGGTTATGCAAAGACGGAAGAACGGATGAGTCCAACAAAATGATCCAAACTATGCTCAAAAGAGGTGTTTATATTGAGAAGGCCATAGACACCATCGTAGAGTCTTATTACAGCAGGAAGATACAAACCAAGTGTCTGGAGCAGTGTCTGGAGCTGATCAGACTTGTTCTCGGAACCGGGTTCGTCCCGAGTTTCAAATCCTTCTGCCTAGTGATTCAAGGTTTGAAGAAGGAAGGAGATACCGAGCAGGCAGGCAAGCTCGTAATGGAGCTTCTGAGCTCAAATGGGGTTTTAGAGGAAACCAGAGTGTTACCGTATGTTAAGTGTCTGACGGAAGGAGATGAAACTGGTGATTGCAGTGAATTAATAGATTTAGTTGATCAAATGCACTGCAGAGAAAGACCCACCTTCTAAGTTACACTTTTAGATTATCTGTATAGCATTTTTTCTTTTCTTTTCGGATATTGTCTTAAAATAGAAATTTGGATTCCCACTGTTAGAGAAGTGTATCATTCTTTCGGGTCAATGAGAAACTATGGAGAATTGATATCGGGTTGAGCTCAAATATTGAAATGACAAAAAAACCCTTTCTTATTTCTTCTCGTCATAAATACCATTTTGCCATCTTCAGTCAAAAGTTTCTTTTTTTCTTGGTTGGGGTTTTGAAGAGAGAGATTAGTCTTCTTCTTCTCCAAGAACAAACCCATATAATTTAAAAAAAAAAAAAAACAAGAAGAACATTACAGATTACACATACAGTAAGAGAAGGTATATAACACAACCATATGCCAACACATGGAAATTCAGAGAGAGAGAGAGTGAGGCGAGATATTTCTCACTTTCTTCGGTTTGTCTCTCTCTCTCTCCTTCTCTTTGAGATCTTCCAATCGCTTTCTCTCTCTCGTGTAAATGGTTTTAATTTTTTTCAAAAAACAACTGAAGCTATTTCAAGAACACCATTGATTTCTGTTTAATCATAAGCTGAAAAAAGAACTCCTTACTGAAAATATCGTGTTTTGTTTCACAATGTTTTGAAATTTGATCCGACGATACGTTGAGCTAATTTACGTATTTTGGTATCTGGGTTTCCCTAAAGGTTTCGGTTTTATTACTTGGTCTTGCGCGTACAATTGGTGCAATTTATCTCGGAGCTGGTGTTTTTGTTTCGATTAGTTCTTTTGAGGGTTTGATTGGATCGCAACCTTGATTTTGACCCTAATTGTGGTTTTATACTATTAGGGGAACGACTTGTCGAAAGAGTATGTGCGATTGAATCAGTGTATCTCTTGATTAGCGGGAGCTCGTTCCCAAAATCGGATTTTTCACATTCAATCGGGAAAGTGGCCAACTTGTTGGCAGCTCCCGACAAGGTGCTTTGAGCTGCCCATATCTTAACTAATTACTCTGAGTTACGGCTGCTTATGGTCTGGAAACGAATGGTTCTAATATTGATTTCTGCTAATGGTTTTGGCAGGTAAACGGTTTGCAAGGTGTCAGTTATAGTGTTTTTAGGATCTGTGAAGTTAGGATTGAAGTGGCATTTGAGAGATGGTAAAGCAAGTTTGGAGCTTCTAAGTGATTATACTGATATGTTGGACTGGATCATAGTCTTTGATCTGGCCAGGTGCTGGGATAAAGGATCGAGAAAGTAACAAGAGTGGTTGAAAGTATACCACTTTACCGTTTTGACGGGGAAGTGCCATGTCTCGTTGCTTCCCCTTTCCACCTCCAGGATATGAGAAGAAGATTAGGACAGATGAAGCAAACTCTTTAATAAAGGTTCTTTATGTTAACTGTACTCTCCTTTGAAATTATGAGGATATGAGGATAGTTGCTTGTGTAGCATTTTGAGAAACTGCTGGATTTGTGATAAGATATATAGTAAGGATAGTGGAAAGTACTGGAGCTAATTAATACCCTGTATGCCTTTCTTTTAAATCATCACTTATATCTGTGTGGTCTTTTTCTCCTGTGATTGAAAACTGCAGGAAAAGCAAAAGAAGGAAAAGAAGCACAAAAAGGAGAAGAAGGACAAAGAAAAGAAAGAAGGAAAAGAGAAAAAGGATAAAGAAACAAGCAAAGACAAACACAAGGAACGGAAAGAGAAAAGGGAGAAACATAAAGATAGGAAAGACAAAGATCGGGATAAAGTAAAGAGCAGAACTTCGGAGGAAAAAAGAGCTGCTGGTGTTCTGCCGAACACAGGGGAAACAGGAGAACTTGTAACAAATTCCTTGCAGAATAATGGTAACGGAGAGTCTAAGTTTATAGAAGACTTGGCAAGAAGGATCAGAGATGAAGAAGCTACAGACAGTCAAAGTGTTGGGAACATTAGTTTTCCCTGTGGAGTTACAGGGAACACGATTTCCTGTCCAAATCCACAAACCAACCATAAGAATGATAATGAAAAGAAATTCAACAACACCCATAGAAACTTTGCAATGGAAACAGGGTCTTTCAATACGGAATCATCTTGCACAGATCAGAAAGGAGTTGAAGTTATGGTCAAACCAGTGAAGAGGAAAGATCAGGCAAAGAAAACGGAACTACAAGAGAAAAATCACCGCAGGGAAAGTGTGACGAAGAGTGATAAGCCATTGGATAGAGAAGGGATAAAGAAAAGCGAACCAAAGTACATAACACATAGAAGTACTCAAGAGAAGAAAGAGGAGAAAACAGAGGCGATCAACAAAGCTGGTCAGGAGAAACTAAAATTTGTAGAGGGAGGTCCCAGATTAAAAGATAGAGAACACGACTATGTTAATAATAGGAATCTTAGAGTGCCGGAACTTTCAGGAGCGAGTGTCAAGAACCTTACCACTGAGGGAGATATTGGCAAGCGGAAGGACCTTGAGACCAATGGATTGTTGTATGGTGAGTCCTTCCCTGATCTAACATTTTTTTAATTGAAAAGATATATATTGGTGTGTATTACCTTATGTTTTGTTCGATCATGATATGTTTTGTCTACCTTTATAACTCATTTGGGTTCTTTAATAGTATATTCATTTTCACTTTGTACTACTAATGGAAAATCGATATTCTGGTTTTGTTTTCCTGCAATATGTGAACGAATATGTTTATTTCTTATGCTACTACTGTTTGTCTCTTAGCATGGTTTTTTAATTGTTATGCAGAGAATGGGTCTAGGCCAAACAAGATACAGAGGCCAGTTGCTTCTCCTATATCATCCGTTGAAAACGGAAGAAAGTTGTGCCAAACTCCACCGAAACCTGTTACGGATTTGCAAGTAACAGAGTGTAACCCAGAGGTAAAAGAGCACATAATTAACGGTTTCATTGATTCTCAAGAACCCAAAAGCCATCCACCTGCTTCTTCAGTGAAATTGAAAGAAAACAGTGAAGCATCTACAAAAAAGCGGCCTCACTCGGACTTGAAGTACTTGGATCAGATACTGAATGTACCGAAAAGAGAGGAATTGCATGGGGCTGATGAAAATGAAGAACAAGAATGGCTATTTGGTCAATGTGGTGTGAAATTAAAGAAACCAAAATCAGATTCTACTACTCCATTGGATGAGACTCTGCAAGTGTGGAACCAGGCTCGTAGAATAGAATCTGCTGACACCGTTGCTCTTCCATATGTTGTTCTATTTTAGTTTGATGACATGCAGATGATCATTCAGTTCAATGCTCTCTTCGCATTGCTTATGGAAGGGCTGTGTCGTGTCGGGAAACCGAACAAGACCGGACGCCTTACAAAGGGAAGGGATGACATTGGCCTGTCACCTGACACTGTGAGCTATAACGTTGTTGATAGATGGGTTTCGTAGAGAAGGCAGTATGATTGTGGCTTACAAGCTACTTAGCTCGGTGAACTCCTTTGGCCTTGAGCCTGTATGTCCCTCATTCCTCGCTTATAATCAATGCTTTCTGTATAATTCTTATTGATGACTTCTGTGAAGTCGGCAAGACCCGGGGTGCATTTTTTATCCTGGAGACATTGGTGAAGATGAGAATATTGGCAACTCTTCGCTCCCTGAGTGTGCTTCTTGATGTGATCAGTGAAGGTAGCAAAGTTAAAGATGAACTAGCGATGCTTAGGAAAATGAATAAGCTTGGTTTTAGCTTCTTTCTGTGGTGACTTACACAACACAACAACGGTTGACAGGTTGAGAGGCGTTTTTCTTGAGAAGGCTAAAGACATCATGACGGAGTCTTTGCAGAGGGATGAAACACACAAGTGTCTGGAGTGTATAACAGTTGTTCTGGAAACCGGGTTTGTCGAGTTTGAAATCATCATCCGTGATTCAATAAGGAGGAGATACAGAGCTCGGCGAGCTGGCACGTAAGCTCGTAATGGAGCTTCTGAGAAAACTGAAGTGATGCCTTCATACGTTGGAAGGAGATGAATACTGATGGTTGCAGTGAGGTCATAGATATTTAGCATTACTCTATAGATGTTGTATAGCAATTTTGTTTTGGGTATTAAAAAATCCTCTTGATATGGGAGATTCCCACTGTTAAAAGAATAGTAATATTCTTGTTTTGGACCAAAGATCTGATTACTGGCTAATTAGTTGTAAGCGGCTTTAAAGGTGTAATAGAAAAGGTAGGAGACAGCATCTTGTATGAACCAAAACCGCATCTACGAATTGATATTGGGTTTGGCCCAAATGTGACTGAAAAGCCGAAAAAGCCTCTGTCTCATTATAAATACCATTTCGCCATCTCCAGAGCAAAGTTTCTGCTTTCTTGGTCGGGGTTTCTAGAGAGAGACAGAGATCCTTCTTCTTGTTTAAGATCAAACCTATATACAAAAAATACCCGTAATTTAAAATAAAAAAAAAGACACAAAGAAGAACATTACAGATATACACAGAAAGAGAAGGTATATATATATACATACCCATATGCCAACACATGGAGATTTATAGAGAGAGAGAGAGAGGAGAGGAGAGATATTTCTCAGTTTCTTCGGTGTATTCCATCTTCTCTCTCTCCTCTGAGATCTCCCAATCTCTCTCTTGTATATGATTTTCAAATAATACAAAACTGTTTCAAAGAACACCATTGATTTTATATTTTTTTCCATGAGCTGAAAAACCTTTATTCCAAAGTAAAATTACGTTTTTTTGTCTTTCTCCCACAAAGTTTTGAAATTTTGATCCGACGATACTTTGAGCTAATTTACGTTTTTTGCTATCTGGGTTTCCCCAAAGATTTCGGTTTTCTTACTTCCTCCTGCGCCAATTGCACTTGGCAATCTTCGGGGATGGTGAATTTTGTTCCGATTGGTTTTTTTCTTTTTAGGGTTTGATTGGATCGCAGCCTGACCCTAATTTGCGGGTTTTGATACTATTAGGATCATTATCTCGGACTTGTCGAAAGAGTCTTTGGGACCGAATTGTAGCGGAATAAAGTGTATCTATTAGATTCGCTGAATTGGGATTCTTCACATTCAATCGGAAAGAGGCCGACTTGTTGGCGGCTGCCGATAAGGTGCTTTGAGCTGCTCATATCTTAACTCCTTAATCTGAGCTTACTCTAGAAATGATGTCCGTTTCTGCTGCTGGTCTTGGCAGGTCAGCGACCAATCTCGCGGTTCCACGGTGTATATTGCTTATTTTTGTAGTGCGTTTAGGATCTGTGGAGTTAGGTCTGGGAGATGGTGAATAAAGTTTGGAGCTTCTAAGTGAATTTAATGATATGTTGGACTGGATCGTAGTCTCTGATCTGGCCAGGTGCTGGGATAAAGGATCGAGAAAGTAACAAGAGTGGTTGAAAGTACACCACTTTACGGAATTTGAGGGGCTTGTGCCATGTCTCGTTGCTTCCCATTTCCACCTCCAGGATATGAGAAGAAGATTAGAACCGATGAAGCTGACTCTTTAATAAAGGTTCTATATGTCAACTCATAGGATCTACTACTCTCCTTTCAAATGATCTTTCTGGCGTTTCTAAGCTCCTATTGTGCGTGATTTTTGTCGGAGCGTGACTAGAGTACTTAGGTAACACTAGGCTCTTAGAAACCGATGGCGAAGACTAGGCATATCATGGGACTAGGCTCTTAGGACTTCCTCTATTTTGAATATTTTTAGCTAATGGAGGAGAATGATGAATGGACGAGTTTGCGGGATCGTTTTTGTTGTTTTTTAGAACGTATGGATCCAGTAAAGTGTTGGAGTAAGGGACACATAGACTATTTTAGAATTTATCTCATAAATGTAGCATTACTGTTAGTTGGTCAAGCCTGAGGTATTGTCAACCAAAACAGTTATTATTAGGAATTGATACCTGCAATGGGAATCATCAATGCTGATGGACTTAGACTACCTCATATTAGAGTATTATAAACTCCAATGAATTGGCATACATGAGAACAGGATCGTTCACGTACTATCTTTTTCAACCTTCAAAAATAGTAGCTTCTGTTCTGATCTTATTGTCCTTCCACTTCGCTTTCTTATGATATTTCCTAGCACATAGCAAGTTTTGCAGGATCCTTGACTAACTTAGAATGCGGATATGCTTAGAAGTGAATATGTGTTCCTGTAGCTGGTTGTTTTGGATGCTAGATGATATGGATGGTTTGCCTATGTGACTCTCTATCCTTGTAGGAATGGTGGATCATTGTTCTTGTTGACCAACTTAAGAGAGAACATGAGAAGAATTTCCTAGGAATAGTTGCTTGTGTATCATCTTGAGAAACTGCTGGAATTGTAATAAGATATAAAAGGAGCTTAAAAATTCGTGTAAGGCTAATGTTTCAGACTAAGTACCTACTGGAGGTAATTAATTCTCTGTATGCCTATCTTTTTAATCATCACTTATATCTGGTTGGCATTTTTGTCCTGGGATTGTAACTGCAGGAAAAGCAAAAGAAGGAAAAGAAGCAAAAGAAGGAGAAGAAGGACAAAGAAAAGAAAGAAGGAAAGGAGAAAAAGGATAAAGAAACAAGCAAAGACAGACACAAGGAACGGAAAGAGAAAAAGGAGAAACATAAAGATAGCAAAGACAAAGATCGGGATAAAGTAAATAGCAGAACTTCGGCGGACAAAAGAGCTGCTGGTGTTCTGCCGAAGACAGGGGACAGAGAAAAGCTTGTAACAAATACCTTGCAGAGTAATGGTAACGGAGATTCTAAGTTTGTACAGGACCTAGCAAGAAGGATCAGAGATGACGCAGAGGCTACAGACAGGCAAAGTGTGGTAAAAGTTAGTTTTCCCTGTGGAGTTACGGACAACAACATTTCCTGTCCAATTTCGCAAGCCAACCATAAGAAAGATGATGAAAAAAGAATCAACAGCACCCATAGAAACTTTGCCGTGGAAAAAAGGTCTGAAAATGAGGTTCTTCGAGTATCATCTTGCACAGATCAGAAAGGAGTTGAGGTTATGGTTAAACCAATGGAGAAAAAAGATCAGGCAAAGAAAACGGAACTACAAGACAAGAATCACCGCACGGAAAATGTGAGGAAGAGTGAAAAGCCACTCGATGGCGAAGGGATAAAGAAAAGTGAACCAAAGTACACAACACATAGAAGTAGTCAAGAGAAAAAAGAGGAGAAAACAGAAGAGATAGACAAAACTGGTCAGGACAAACCAAAATATGTAGAGGGAGGGCCCAGATTAAAGGGGAGAGATGTAGATACTAGGAATTTTAGAGTGCAGGACCTCCCAAGGGCGAGCGTCAAAAATCTTACTGCAGAAGCAATTCTTGGCAAACGGAAGGATCCTGACACAAATGGATTCTTGTATGGTGAGTCGTTCCCTGATCCAACTTCTTTATTTAAGGATATCATATTTTTACTGGTGTGTTTTCACCGTATGTTTAATTCAGACATGTATGCTTTTATAGCCTTGATAACTCTTTTGATTTCTCTATATATTAGTATATATATTTTTCACTTTGTATAATTATTGGAAGACCGATTTTGCTGATTTTGGATCCTTCAATATGTTTATTCTTATGCTACTACTATTTGTCTCTTAGCATTGTTTTTTTAATTCTTATGCAGAGAATGGATCTAGGCCAAACAAAATACAGAGGCCAGTTACATCTCCTATATCACCGGTGGAAAACGGAAGAAAGTTGGGAGCATGCCAAACTTCTCTGAAACCTGTTCCGGATTCACAAGTAACAGTGTGTAACCCAGAGCTCAAGGAGCGAAGATTTAATGGTTTTGTTGATTCTCAAGAACCCAAAAGACATCCAACTGTTTCTTCAGTGAAAGTGAAAGAAGACGGTGGAACATCTGCAAAAAAGCGGCCTCATTCAGACTTGAAGTATCTAGATCAAATATTGAATGTACCAAAAAGAGATGAATTACATGGGGCTGATGAAAGTGAAGAACAAGAATGGCTGTTTGGTGAGTCTCGTGTGAAATTAATAAAGAAACCAAAAACAGATACTACCACTTCATTGGATGAGACTCTGCAAGTCTGGAACCAGGCTCTTAGAATCGAATCTGCTGATATCGTTGCTCTTCCATATGTTGTTCCATTTTAGTTCGATGACACTTTGATGTGTACATTCACTTCAACCGAGGAGAAAGATACTTCCTAACAGCCCATTGGAGTGGTTGCTGCTCGGTTTAGCACCCTGATTACGGTCGGCACAGCTGGATTGGGGAAGAGATTTCCTACTAGAACAAGACAAGTCTGTGTAGGTTTTAGAGTAAAGTATTTTTTGAGAGTGTGATTGTTGGAAATGAGATTTCAGACTTTTGCTACAGTTTTGATTCTGCTGTGTCATCATCAGTTGATGCGATTAGCATTAAGTTGTATATTAGAGAGGACATAGAAAATAGGGGAGAGATTTAAATTACCCACTAATACGTTACATTTGTACACTTTGTTGCCCACTTTTGACTGTCAAAAATTATTCTTGGAATCAAAAAGAATCTTCATCTTCGTATAGGAATTTGTATTTCTTTGGACACATTCAAATGTTATAATTCTATTTAGTGATTAACAAAAAGAAAAAAACTGTATGGCAACACTTTATTAAGAAAATTGCAATGATTTAACGACTGGTTTAGTGAAAGTAAAAGATCCCAAAGAAAAAGGCGGCGGCGTTTATGCATGTAGATTTTGCCAAGAGTCAACTAAGGTCTCCTTACTAACCTATGGATTCAACTAAGGTCTCTTTGTTTCCTACGCTTTCTCTGCAAAGACATGAAGTTTTTGAGTAAGGATCAGGACTTGACTGGAGTTAGCAACATTGTTTGATGAGCCTGTAAAACTTTTCACAAAATGATTAATTCAACATTATTTTTGTGTTGGTAATCGACTCTAATGGTGGATCTCTCAATGTTTACTTTATCCTATTTTATCTTTGATTGGTTCCGTTTATATATGTACATAACATAACTTATATATAGAGAGAGATTTAATTGGCACAATTTTGCCATCATCGTCGTTACTGTCATTTTTTTCCGGTTTGATGGGGGCAACTTTGTATCTTTTTCATCTCACTTTCACACATGTAAACATGAACTATTAATTTTATACAGATTTATATAAGGATCATTAATTATAGTTATTCACAAACATCTGCATTTTAGGCCAAAGACTATACATGTTTTTTTTTATAATAAAGTTATACAGGTTACAATAAGAAACCAGTGGGGGATTTTAAATAACAACATCATGTAACAATGTTGGTGAAATGTAGTTTGTGGATTTTTTTATGGTTTTCCACTTATTTAAAATAATAGCATTTTCGCCACTATTAATAATGGCGTCGGATTTGTAATCGAAGATATTAACACGTGCAAGCTTTATTTTTAAATGCTTAGATTTCTTATCGTTGGAGTATTGATTTTCGATCGTGTTTATATGTTGTTGTTCATGTGTAGATGGATGAAATTGGGTAGTTTCTTATGCCTGACGTCACTTTGTCTTTTTGTTCTATGTTCTTACCCTATCGTGTCTCGAAACTTTATCGGCTAGACATGTTTATTGATAAAGTTTCTTAGCGTTTTCTGGTTTTCTTTTCTTTTGTCTAGTTTTATTGATTGGATGGGAATACAACATAGATCGTCAACGAAGATCACATACAGATAAAGCAACGAAAGAGAACGTATAGTGCAACACAACTAAAGAAAAAAAAAGATAATTAAAGAGAGCCTGTACCCACGATCTGAAAAATCCTCGAGTAATGATTTCAGATCTGATTCGAACGAAGTTGGCAGGACTGTGAACAAATATTTTAAAACCATTGGGTTCTATTGATAACGAGCAAAAAACCTCACGTACAAAAGTTAAGGGAACATTGTTTCAACCATTTTCCTCCAAACGATTAACAATATATATTACAGTCCTACCCACTAAATAATTTTAATATACCAAAAGGTACTTTATCATGAATGGATTGGAACTATATAGAATTGTTTAAGAACGTATAGATTTTATCTGTTAGATTCATATAGATTTTATCTGTATGATTATTCCCTCTAATTTACCATTTTTAGTACTAGAAATCTACAACCAGTTTTTAAAAGGAGCTCTCCTAAATTGGCATTTTTATTTAAACAGTTACCGAACTAGTAACTAATGGACTTGTCCAGGTTGTGCCTTTTCTATAATACTAATAAGTTTTCTTAATTATCATTGGATTAGGGTTGGTTTTATTTAAATGCTCTAAGCTATACTGCAGTCTAAAATAAAATCAATATAAAAAAAATTCAGTGCACTTTATAGATAACGGAAACAAAAAAGTGCAAGATCATCAAACCTTGTAGAGAGGAATTCCACTGACAACAGCACCAGCTTTGCAAACAGCAAGAGACAGCGAGAATAGCATTGGCTCCAAGCTGTAAACAAGCAAGCTGGTCAAAATCATCTCACATACTCCATTAAATACACAAACATTCCTAATTATTTTATAACTTATAAGCACCTTTTGTTTGCACCAGCCCCATTCATTTTAGATTGCTGTAGATATTGCACACCGACAGAACATAAAACCGCATCGAAATATTTGTCCTGGAACTCGAATTTCTGATCCTCGTTAAGATCCTTGATGAAGAAGTAATCGAGTCTAGGGTTTCTCGCCAGCTCCTGTGCGTTAAGACCATGCCCCACTACTCTCTCGTACTTGACCTCTTCCGGTAGGTGGCTAACCCACGAGCTCATCAGATCTAATACAATCGAACCGGGTCTTAACCGGTTTCTGTATAGATCCGTCAACGAGGATATGAACCGATCGTCAACGTGGTTCACGAACCGTGGGTATGAATAGAATTCGCGGTCAGAATCGACGTTTAGTTTGGTACGACCTTCGTTGTTGAGTACTCACCGTTGGATCTTACCGGCCGATGATGATGGTCGCGGATCGGTTTCTTTGGTTTGGTTCGATATGATAGTGACTCTTGGTCGGAGAGTCCTGTGTTTCAATTGAATTGGAGATTGCTGTAGGTTGAATCGAAGAGAATCCATAAAAGCTGTATTTTCTTTTCTTTTTGGATATAGAGGAACGTAGGCTTTATCAAACTTCGCTGAAGCTAATAATCATTGGTAGAAGCTAGAAAGTGACGAGTTTTCTTTTTGATCACTTTTTATAAAATATTGCTTTTAAGCCCACTTTAGTTTTAATGGGTCGTTATTGGATAATAATTTATCTACGTTTCTGCTATAATGTTTCGGCCCAGTTTTACTTTTAGTTTCCTTATGTGTCTTTGTCCCACATCGGGGAACATTTATTTTCATGTTGTTGGTTGATACGTATATATACACATCTTAGAACTTACTCAACATTGCACCAACATTTTTTCCAAAATATTTGTTTTCTAAAAACATTTTTTTTTGGGATGTGATGATAATCATTAAGGTATCTGATCTTTGAAGGTTAGTTCTCAAGCGCCTAGCGACACATTCAAAGATCAGATACCTTAATGATTATCATCACATCCAAAAAAAAAATGTTTTTAGAAAACAAATATTTTTGAAAAAATGTTGGTGCAATGTTGAGTAAGTTATAAGATGTGTATATATACGTATCAACCAACAGCATGAAAATAAATGTTCCCCGATGTGGGACAAAGACACATAAGGAAACTAAAAGTAAAACTGGGCCGAAACATTATAGCAGAAACGTAGATAAATTATTATCCAATAACGGCCCATTAAAACTAAAGTGGGCTTAAAAGCAATATTTTATAAAAAATGATAAAAAAGAAAACTCGTCACTTTCTAGCTTCTTTTGCTATTACCTGCAAACTTAAAAACTTTAAACATCCGAATTCTTGATTCTTGAATCCTACCCTCTCTCTCTCTTCCTATCAATCTACAGATAACCTTCTAGTAGAAAAGCATAAAAATGTAATCTTTCTTCACAAGCAAAACTCAATCTTCTTCCTTCAAGGTTTCCGTTAAAACTAAGTCAACGTCCCCGATCTGTTGGTTCTCAAATCCTGCTCTCTCCGTACCAATCCAGAGATATTTTCATGATTAAAAGGCTTAAAATGACTAGAAATTCAAAAACCCAAATTCTTGATTCATAGATTCTACTCTCTCAAGAACAATCCAAATGATAATGATAAAAAGAAAGAGAGCATATTTAAAAGAAAAAAGAGGCTCGACCTTGAAATCGCCATTAGCTAGCATCCCCACGAGGCAGAAGCAAGTGGCGACGAAGCACAAGACAATCTGCATCTCCAGCACGAGCGTGTAGCTGATTCGTTGACCAACTTTCTTGTAAGTGAGCTCCACAAGCGGCAACACAAACGCGTAGAGAATAGCTGCAGCAACAGTCATGAGGAACCCAACAATATACTGTTGTGCAGCTGGATAGGGTGAGCTGGAACTCCCGTACACTTTGAGTGTTTCCTTGTGACCGTTGCAGAGTGAGAGGGAATGGGCTTTGCGTTTTGACTACGGCCCATATTCACATTCTGCTTGTTTTGAGTTTGGGCTGGCCCACTGACAAAAAAGCAAAACCATTGATCATTTTTTATAAAATATTGCTTTTAAGCCCACTTTAGTTTTAATGGGCCGTTATTGGATAATAATTTATCTACGTTTCTGCTATAATGTTTCGGCCCAGTTTTACTTTTAGTTTCCTTATGTGTCTTTGTCCCACATCGGGGAACATTTATTTTCATGCTGTTGGTTGATACGTATATATACACATCTTAGAACTTACTCAACATTGCACCAACATTTTTTCAAAAATATTTGTTTTCTAAAAACATTTGTCTTCTGGGAAATTTAGTGGGGCATCTGGGAAACTCTCAAAACTTTGTCTTCCTTACCTAATCTGGTGAATCAACGATTGGATTAGCTCTAAACCCGAGCCGGATTTGAGAATACCTTGGATCTCGTATTGGTGCTATTTCTGATTTGTGATCTTTGTTTCCTTGTCGATTGGATCCGGTTGGTGGTTGGTGCTATTTTTTTTTCTTCAATGGGGGCATTGGATGAAGGGCTTTTGAATCTGGAGCTTGAGATTGGAATGAAAAATGGCTGCATTGAGCTTGCTTTCGAGCACCAGCCTGAGACTTTGGCGATCCAAGACGCTGTCAAGCTTCTCTTGCAAGGTCTTCACGAGGATGTCAATAGAGAAGGCATCACAAAGACTCCTTTTCGTGTCGCCAAGGCCCTTCGAGAAGGCACCAGAGGTACAGCACATACATTCTATTCCTGCTTTTCTTCTTCCTGTACTCGAAGTTGAGCTATCGAATGCAACTTTGTTTCTGTTCCCCTTCTTTTTAATCAACCAACCTCCCTGTGTTAGTTCTATTAGTTACTTAACTGGTGTTTGGTTGAGTTTCTCTTGTTTTGGTTTA